>VZUI01044737.1:0-42112 GCA_013401135.1 Cettia cetti
AAAGCCCCTAGCCATCCCAAACCCTGCCATCCCAAAGCTCCCAGCCATCCCAAAGCTCCCAGCCATCCCCAAAGCCCCTAGCCATCCCAAACCCTGCCATCCCAAAGCCCCCCAGCCATCCCCAAAGCTCCCAGCCATCCCCAAAGCCCACACAGCCATCCCCAAAGCCCCGCAGCTGCCCTGGAGGTGCTGATCCATCTGCAGGCACTCAGCAAAGTCAGGTATGTAGTCAGAGCAGGGAAGTGATGCCTCTCAAAACCAGCCCCTGCCTGGGTTGCTGTAGTAACTTCACCTGTGGTGCCACTCAGCCAGCACAGTGTCCCAGACTCCCAGAGTTGGCATCTCTGGGATCAACCCTGTCCATGGCAGCAGTCCCTGGAAAGGTGGTTTCTCTTTAGGCAGGCAGCTGGGGAGAAAGTCCAGTGGACAGCAGCAGTGCCCAAACCCACTGCAGCTGCTGGCACTTCCAGACCCTTTGCCAGTGGCAGACAGTCCTTGGAAATGGCAGGGGGAACCTGGAGTCCTACCACAGTCCAAGAGCACATGGAAGTTACAGCAACAACACCACCAGGTTGCTCTGGGCAGATGCAGAATGGCTTCCTGGTGTGCTGCACCAGTGCATTCCCTGCATCCTCCCAGCACAATGGAAGGAAGTCATGCAAATTTCTCCATGAGGACCAGTAACAGACCTACTTTTGTGTATGGCATTTCCTCTCTTCTTGGGGCTACTCCTAGGTTCTACTCACCCCACTTCAATGCCAGATCTGCATCACAACTGCAGTGCTACAGCCCCAGTTCCTTCTTCCCACCTCTGATCCTGCCAGCACAGAGCCCTCACTCATCCAGGGTGTGGCCAAGCACAGAGCACAGTGGCTGAGCCGGTGCTGCTCCTTCACAGAGGATCAGTAGCTTGTCTGACTCCTTTTTCTTCTTACCTGCATTAACAGAAGTCAGATCTTCTTTAAGTTGTCCAATGGAGGAAGCCAAGAGACAGGGAAGTGGGGAGAGGAACCACAAAAAAAACCCCCATGAGTCCAGATTTGGTAGGAAATCAGGTTAAAAAACCCCAACCAACTCAGTCACTGCAAGCAAATACCAGCCCCTATTTTAGGGGGTTTCTAGACCAGCCATCCCACCAGCAGCACCTCTCCCACTCCCAGCAGAACAGGGTGGCCCAGGCAGCAAAACATTCAACAAACTGTTCCGTTGCCACTTCTCAGGGGAAAACATTTGCTTAAAAACAGTCAGATGAATTTGGAGTGATCTATAGGGCACTTTGTTATGTTAATGACTGTTACCAACTGTCTGTTCTTTATATTAAAGTGTTGACTCATTGTCAGTTGGGGCGAGACAAGACAGCTTGCTTGTGCCTTGCAGTCCTTTTGCACTCACCCAAACTACTCAAGTGAAGACACTTTAATATGAAGAGACACTGTCTGTGGCTATTATTAATCTCCTGACTGAAGCCCAGAATACTAATAACAGCACACAGGATCAGCTAACCTTTCCTCAGAGCATTCTTCATTCTGCAAGATTTTGGCCAAAACGAAAACATCTTTCTCTGCTCTCACAAGGCTGACAACCAGACTTCCCAATCAGAGATGTAAAAAGGTTTTCACTTGCCCTCTCCTGTGCTCAAATAACATCCTCATCATCATCATTCTGGCAGAGGTAAGAGGGGTGCCTCCTGCGAGCCCAGAAACATCAGCTTTACCCACATCAGGCAGCAGCATTTGGCAGGTCTGGCTGAGGTGAGAAAGCAACTTGTTTATTCTCAGGCTGATCTTAAACCCAAGTGTAACAACCAAACCTCACTGTGAGCTGCACAGTCCAAAAATGACATTGGCATCTGGCAAGAACTGGAAGATAGATAATGGGGTGAAAAGATAAAGGTTATCTTTTAACTCCTGTCGTGGTCAATAACTCTTGACACGTAGAAAAATTGGGCTGAGGTGCTCAGCTGCAGAGACTGGTGTCCTGATAGAGTGCCCCCCCTCAAAGAGACCCCAACACCTTGCACAGAGCTGCAAAATAAAGCACCGTATTACTCTTCTCCATCTGATGTTGCTGCTCTGGGATCCAATCCAAGAAAGCTCAGACCATTTATCCTGGTTGCACGCAGAGCACACCATAGGTAAGTTTGTGTAACTGGAGTCAGAACACGATAACCTGAGCAAATCACAGCTGTCCCTACTCCTTCTTTTGCCTTGGGAGGAACCCAAACACATTCCTACACAGTTTCATTACATTTTTACTCTCTTCTTTCCAGCCAAGCCACTTATTTTTAGTCGTATGTGAGGCCTCTTCCATCCATATTTAAGAAAAAAAGCAACAATCCTTGATTCAGAGCAGTGTCTGCTCCCTGCTCATGCAGACCAGCAAATCTCACCCTGTCAGCTTTAGTGGACTTCACATCCTTGTGTCACCAACAGCTTCCTTCTGGAAACTCAAATTTGTACATAAATTACTCTGGGCTCCTGACCCTACTGAAAATAAAAGAATGTCCCCCCAAAGGAAGAAAATAGACCCAACTATGATTTTAGCACCAAGAAAATCACGTGGGGTGGCTGTCAATGGCACCATTTTCCAAAAAATGTTTAGGCTTGTTGCTTTTCTCTGTCAGGAAAATAGTTTAGCTCTTGATAAAATCCATTATGAATTCATTTTCAAGGAATGCTACTGTATACAGTTTGTGAGAGCCCCAAATATTTGGTGCTTTGATGTAGCCTTTAGAGTACAAAAGTATAATATATGTGACCAAATGCTGATTTTTACATGAAGAGTGACCAACTGTAATATTGCCAGAAAGACATTAAGTGCCTTTAGATTTACAGAAGCATTTCCCCTCCCCAGCCACAGTTCATAAACAAAGCAACTTCTCTTCTTTCAATAGTCATGGGAATTTAAAACAGCAACAAATCCCTTACTTCTTTAGCCAAGCCAAGGCAGAAGTTAACATTTGAGACTCAGAGCACAGGAGCACATGCTGATAAAGGAAATCTTTTCCCCTCCAATAAAGACAATTCTTGTCAGGCACCTGCTCTCCTCCATCCCAGGAGCAGGGGCACATCTGACAGAACAGACACCAGGAGGGAGAAGCTCCACTCAATTTCTCCTTATATCCCAGGCAAAAACATACACTGAGGCAAACATTTAGGATTTCATCTTTTTCCTCCTTGGATATTATTGCCATCATGCTGAAAATAAAAAAATCAGTGCATTATAAAAACATATTTGCTTTCTTACTATATGAGTTACATGAGAATATGTTTGACTTGGTAAAACAAACCCAGTTTTCAAGTAGATTTGCACTTCAGTAGACAGTCTGCTCCCCTGAATTGTCAGCATCTGTAGGACCAAAGCCCCTAGGATCAGAAAGGTTTTCCTTCCTTCCTTCCTTGATAGCCATCTCATTTAATTTGCCCTCAAACACACCAGTCTGTGGAGTTTTGAAATCCCTGGCTTTATTCAGCCTACAAGACTACTTCCTTTTTCTAATGTGAAACTCACCTTTAACAGAAATAAAAAGCTTCATATACAAACCTACCCCTCATACTTAGCATAAACTTATTATTTCAAGAGATTGAAAGGAAACAGCTCATATAGAATTGCAATATTCTGCAGTCTTAGTTAAATGTTTGATTATGTATAAGTTGTGGCAATAGTAGACTACTCAAAATTTGAGAGAAACATTTTGTACTTTAAAGCTGGTTTGCAGATAGTGTGGCTGAAAACACAGGATCATCATCAAAATACTTACTGCTCATCAGCTCAAGACAAGTGGGTGCTCTGCTCTAGTTCTAACTTCAAAGCAGAGAAGTTTCACAAATTACTTTAACAACAAGAAATGGACATTAAAGTCTTCTCATATTTGTACATAATTTTCTTCTCACACACAAAAAAAAAAAAAAAAAAAAAAGCCAAGAAACCAACCCCCAAACCTCCTCAGTTTCTCCACCTTTACTGGCCATCCCACGGCTGGGGTGAGGGCAGGACGACCAGAAGGGGAAGAGCCCTGCTGCTTCCTCCCACAGGCAGCACATGACAGAGCTACATCCCTTATTTAAATGCCAAAACTGAACAGAGACAAGAGTCCAGGCCAAACTGCCCCCGGCCATGCCAGCAAGGCAGAGCTGTTCCTAATCCCCAACAAATTCAAGGCTAGACAACGCCAACCTGTGTTAGTTCACAGCGTAGGCCAGTGTCTCTCCTTTTTTTTGGATGGTGGAGGCTTGTGGAAGATGGGGTATGAATGATCTGGTGCTTTAAATGCATGCTGATAAATGCCCAGGGACAGCAGTTCCCAGAACAGAGGGTTCATGCCAACAAACGAGGTGAAGCGGGTGCATCCACTGCCAACCTGCCCACTCACCAGCCCCCTGCTGCACTGCACACTGACCCCCAGCTGTTCCACAGCCTTTACCTTGCAGGTGACTGCAGATAAAGTCTGGAAAAGAGCCCACTGTAGGCTATGGCAAGTCCCAAGCTGGAGTTCAGCCCCCTGACAGACCCCCAAGGGCAGATGCTGCTGTGAGCCTCGTGCGCTGGCAGTGAGCTGACCTGAGAGCCTGGCTGGAGGAGTTCCACCAGCCAGCTCCTGGATTCAGGCTGCTGCTGCTGCACCCTGGGCCAGGCCATGACCTCTTGTCTTCCCCTTGTGCAGGTAGGGATGTAATAAACCCCTCATGTTGTAATTCCTGAGAACCAAGAGGAGATGCTGACCTGAGACCTAGAAACAGAACCAGAGAAGACCACCCTCCTGCTTTAGGGCAGACAAGCTATGCAGAACTATTTCTGTGAACTGTTTCTGCCAGTAACTATTTCTGTTAGGTACCTACAGCATTCACAAGAGCTGAGCATCTGGCTGACTCCGTGGGGACTGCCATGCCTCCATCCTTTCTGCTCCCCAGCACCATTCCTCTCTACCCCAGCTCACAACTGCAGCCTCAGCTCACTCATTTGGGGCTACTTCTTTCAATACACCCACAGCAACCCCCAACTTCCAATTTTACAGCAGCAGTAATGCAAAATTAGCACTGGATTCATTGCTGTTGTTCAGTTTCTCTGATGCCCCCAGCTTTCAGACCAAGGTGAGGGTTTGATGCATTGTTATGACAAACCTTTCAGGAGGAGAAGATAATCATGCACCACCTGGGTTACTGCAAATTCAATTTACTTTGCAGCATGCTTTATGCTGGTCTGGAGCTATTAAAGAGAGACAGTTTCCAGTTGAGGAGTGTGCAGCACTGCACAGACAAATTGCTTTCTCAGGGTTGCCCAGTGCTGCCCCTCCTGCTTCACCCTGGGGCTGTTCACCCCTGGAGGCCTCTCCCCACCCTGCAGGAATATAATATTTGGTATTAGCCTATCTTTGCTGCACAAACTTCAGCCCAACCACCCCAAACCTTTTCATCTTACCTAGCCAGGCAGAACTGTCCCCTTACCTTCCCCCCCACAAGACTGGACCAGGATCAGAATTTAGAATATGATCCACAAGCAAAGATCTAGGGAGGCAACTCCCTCTGGGAGGTGGTTGTTTTTTTCTAATAGGTACAACTATCTTCCTTAAAATTACCTGCACTCTTCTTCCCTAAGAAAACTTTTCACTTTGTGGCAACCAATGCAATTTTTTTTCAAGCCACCCTAGAAAGGCAGCACCAGACAGACACAGTGTCTGCATGTTGCAATAGACAACCAGAAAGAGATTCTTATAAAAGAAGAGAAAGAAAGAAAATAGCTCTCAAGGTAAGTCCCCCCAGCTGGGATGTGCAGCATCTCTGGGACCTGACTGCATTCCTACCTGGGGAGCTGCAAAGCCACGATCTCCATGCTCTGAACACACTGCCTTCCACCAGAATAAAGGAGGCTGACCTTTCACAAAAGAAAGAATAGTAAAATTAGCAGGATTACCATCTGAAGCAGGGATCACATTTGGAGAAAGGCCTGTTGACTGAACAAGTTTAATTCATAGGTGTATCTATCTCTCAGATCCTGGTTTCCCACACAGCCCAGAAACACATGGAACACCTACATTCACTCTTGCAGAGGTATTAACCATAGATAAATATTTAGCTTAAACTGAAAAAGTTAAGAGTTTACCATATCTCTATATCTCTACAAGTTTTTTTAACAATTAAATGCAATCCCTATTTCTAAGAGGGCATTTAGAAATTAAAAAATGGAATTGTGGTTTTGTTGAGAAACATCTAAAAGGGACTAAGTTCTGAAAATAAGCAACAAAAGGTCTAGCACTAAAGCATGATTGGTAATTTAGGAATTAAGCCTAGAGACTACGTTTCAGAAGGATTAGTTTCCCTCATCCACCCCTATTTTGTGTTCTACATTTAAGGACAAAGCACCAAAATGTCTTGGCAAATCCTTCAATAATCAGCAAATATTACATCCCCTTTGTCTAGGGCATGCAATTCTCTGAGAAATTAAAACCTCTCTAAACTGGCAACAGCAAACAGGTTCAGTTCACATTTGCACTTGTTAACACAGAACTTATAACCATTCATTGCAAATAAAAAAAGAGAGCAGCACCAAAGAACTTGCTTACTATTGATCACCATAGGTATTTTTATTACATTAAAGCTTTAACATTTATCAGAATACTGGGTTATGGAAGAGAAAAAAAGCAGAATAACTTAAAAAATAATAAAAAGCAGCCTCACTGGGAACTATTTAAAAAAAAAAAAAAAACTAACCAACAACAGAATAGGAGCTTCCTGAAATATTAGGTGTTGTAGCATTAAAGTTATCTGCAGCAGGACATGATGAACCCTGGTAGTCTCACAAAGGTTTTCAGTGTTATTCAACAGTCCTTCAAAGCAAGCACCAAAAAACATGCAAAAAAACCAAGGAACCATTTATTTCTGTGTTCCACTCTTCTCCAGAACCATGATTTTCCAGAAAATGTCCACTAGGACCTCTGTGATTTGACATTGCAAAGGTCAAAGACTTTCCTGTAAAAAGGCACATGCCTCTCCAAAATATAACTCTGCACATGATTATTTGTCAAATACTGTGCCAAACCCCCAGTGTTTAAACATTTAAGAGGTAGACTTTTCCTACTGATCACCTCTCACTGAGCATCACCTAAGGGTAACAAACCAAACAACCTGATTCAAGGATTTCCCACTAAGCTGAGTGTTAAGGAAGGATTTCCCCACGTTGTTGTCATGTTTATTATCCCCTCCCCAGCCTCCTGTACTGGCTAGAGGAAATCCAAGTAGCCCAACATGACAATTTTACCTTAGTATCTAAATAAAGAAGTTTCCATGGATAAGTAGTGGTAAATAAATAAAGCAATAGTTACTGCACTATTCATCCCCAACTCCCACACTTATTAAAAGTCACAGTCTGAAAAAAATCTTAACTGATCATAGTTAAAAGAAATATAGAAATATACATAAACCCAGCTGTCTTAGACAGCATTTTTATTAAAAATGAATACACAGAGACATAGCAGCTTTTACAATAAAGAGTTTTTTAAAAGGCATCAAGTTGTAAGCCAACCATTCAAAAAAGAGGCTTTGAAATGTTGTCTTCCACAGCACTTTTTGCCCATTTGTCGACGAGGGACAGAAATCTGCAGATTACACAAAGGACAAACAGGCACAGTAACCAATCTAAACTTCAAGCCCTTTTTCTGAACAGTTGATCAAGCATCACCCTCCGTAGCAGCATCTGGAGCACACTTCAGTGTTCTTTCAAGTGGCTGGTGTACTTGATCCATTTCTTTAAAATATTTTAACATTCAATAAAACTATTTCAAATAGAAAAACCTCTGTCACATGAAAGTAAGGTTTCCTTTTCAGATTCCACGAAAGCTTATGAACTTCACTGGCAGCATTTCTGTAATGGAGCAGAAGCTAAAACCAGAAGAACAGGCACTTCAGCAAAATTGTCCATCAACATTTCCTAAAGTCATATTGATTGCAGTCCAGAAGACAGTTTCTTACTACTTTGTGGTGGTGTAAGGACACCAGTGGGGAAAGGTGAAGTCCTATTTTGCTCAGCCAATATGGCTTGTTTTGCTTGAGCTCTGTCCTGAAAGCACATGACAAAGAAAAAAAACCTTTACTTTGCTGTGCCTATGCAACAGACCAACAGAATTCAGTATTTTATAATCAGATAGATTGTTAATCTGGAAATGCATATCCATATCTAACCCTCCTAACAGTAAGTGATAAATCACATAGTACACAGTAGTTACTTGTAGTAAAACTCCAAGAGATCAGTACTAGTTTTTGAAATCTGATGATTAGCATTAGGTATTAATAACATACAAGTATTCCTGTACCTTCAAGAAAGCAAAATTCAGAAACTACTGAGCAGGAAGAACATTAACTTCTACCTACTATTCAATAACCTAAAGAGACAAAATAAGCCCAATTGCTTAAGCCACAATCTGTTAAACAAGATTTTGACCCTCTGCAAGTTTCTTACACTATAAAAACCACTCTTGCTCCACTGCCTGTCAATGAGCACTGTCACATAACAGTCCAACTAGATCAGTCTCAAATGATCAATCTTTATTTTTCTCTGGATCGACAACACTGTATTAGTAGTATTTCCTAGAGAGAAAGGTCTAACCCATGGTATTTGAAGTATCCCAAGGGGTAGAGAAATGCTTCTGATTTCGAGGGTTATTATATGTTGTTTGAGATGAGAGGCTGAAGGCACAATCACCTTTTTAAACTAAATACTGAACAAGTCAGTCCCAAGACAAGCCTTTGTCTCAATAATTTTGGATCTGGACTACAACCTTATGCCTTTTATCATTGAAGTAACAGTCTCAACCTGTTAATGCTTCACTTAATTGACTGTATGTCCTAACCAAAACAAGACCTCAGATTTTACAGACAGGTTTTTGCCTTCATTCTGCACATACATACCAGCAAATCAAAGCTGTTTATGTGCGTCTGTATATTGTGCAAATCTTCAGGAGCGATCCCGCTAAAGTGTTTGAGTTTGGAGCTTCCTGCTTCCCTCAGAGCCATGGCAAACGGGACCATCCACTTCACACACTCCTCTATCTCACAGAACTCATAACCTGCAACACAGCACACATGCTGATCTGCCTGGATGAAGACATAACATTTGTCAACACGAGACTGAATTTATAAATGCCAATACCTGAAACTTTCTGCATCAGCTCAGATGAAGAGAAGTGATACAAAGCAGAAGCTGCAAGTATTCCATAGGTATATTCCAAGCAGCCAATATCCAGCACACAGAGATCCAAGAGCTACAAGACAATATATGTTTAGTAAGCCTGACACAAAAACACTTTTCCAGGTGAAACAGCATTTGAAGGATATTGGTCTTACCTCTGTTATTTGTACAAATATCTGCTGTGGATATTGTGGCAGCATTACCTCATAAAGATCATTTAAATATGCAACTTGCAGGTAAATGTTTAGCCACGATACAACTGTCAGTGGATTTAAGTTCCAGTTAAGAGCCTGAAAGAACAAACACACACAAAACTTCAGTGCCAATTCAAGTTCCTAACTTAAACCATGCAAGATGGTTTAACAATCAGAAGCTCTAATCCCAGTTGGTTAAGGCACCTTTAAAACATGCAAATCAAACACTCTCCAGTAGATCTTCCTGCTAATACGTCACAGAACAAGTAATTTTGTTAATACACATACTGGTGGATGCTTTAGATCACTTGTTACCCAAAAAAACCCCACTGCTTTCTAATTAGTTAGAGAAATTGTGCCTCTTAGCATCACCTAAGATTAACTGAGGAGCTCTGCTTCCAGTCTGATTTTGCTATACATTTTTAAAAACTAATTCCACTTTAAAATATTACCTTCATAATGATCAATTCCATACTGATGATTTCATCTTCTGTACAGGCTCCATCTGTAACATAGGCAAACTGGTGCAATTTGGGTGGATAAATTTCCTGAAAGATAGGAGATAAGTAATTTGTGGAATAGGTTGCAACTAGTTTCATGTGTTACTTTAACACAAAATAAAGAAATAAACAGAACAACCACTGATTCAGCCTTCCAAAACAGAAGGAGAGGGGGGATAAGGAATTATCCCCCCTTTCTAAATGCTAGTGTTCTCTGCTTCTCTGCCTTTAATAGACAGATTTCTTGCTCATCATAGCCTTCAACTTTCACTTTGGATGGATCAGTAAAAACCTTGTTTGACTACGGCACCACTGTGACTCTATCATAACTGACATCAAGATTTATTTTTTAAACATCCTAAAGAAAAGGCCATTTATCTCTTGCCTAAGAACAGACTGAACAGCAGCTCTCTTAAATGACTATGAACTTAAGAAGCACTGTGCATTTTAGTAGCTCAAATTGTTCCAGTAAATAATAGTTCAGACTATCATGCAGTAGGGACTCTATTGCAATGAAATTGCAACAAGTGGTCTCTGTATACAGCAGCCAGCCAAAAATTCATTTAGCAACAGCAACTAAAACTTTAGATTTATTTTAACACTAAATTCTGCAATGAGAAAACTAGCTAACATCACAGTATAATTTTACCCACTTCTAAAAAACCAGGAACATTGGAAAGGAAAAAAAAAAATCTTTTTTCTGTCTCCCAGCTGAAAAAACTGACAGCAACTAACTCCATAAAGCTTTCCACAATGTGTCCAGCATCCAGTAAGTGTGCTGTGTATCCATTCACATTTTTATGTTAAGTAAAGCTGGAGATACTTACCTCCAGCTTTGCTGCTATGAACAGAGAAGTGACACCAATAAGCTGCAACAGTGTTTTTACAACATCCTGTTGTGTTGCCATAAAGCGATCAAAGAAATCTTGTGCTAAATAAAAAGTTTCTCTATGAAGTTTGTAGGCTTCACAAACCTGGAGAGGCAACAGAGATTACAAAGGTCAAAAACAGTGTTAAAAGTCAAAACTAGATGCTACATATGTATCAAAAAAAAGCATGAGATAGACATAAAATTTATATTGGCTTTCTACTTCACTGCTATTGTGAAGTAACATGTTAACTAAGTGCAAGAGTTGAACAGTTTCCTTCGACACAAGATGACTGTCATTACAGTAACTTCTAAGAAAAAAAACCAGATCAGAGTGAAAACCCTTCTAGGAAATGCAAGCACATGTTCCAACAATGTCAGAACATCAGTTCTTCATTTTTTTGCAAAGATCCATCATTCCAACACCTCAAAAGAGAAAATTCTCACAAGCACTTTAAAATTAACAACAGGGATTAATTATGCCAAGTCATCCAAATAGCAAAAATGCCTCATACACAATTCTGCTTGACAAAAACAGATAAAAAGGCTGAGATGGATCTGATCTCAGAGCTATCCACCTTCCTTCTTACAATGACTTTTGTAATTATTTGTTCAGGCTTTGTCTGCAGTGTGACCTTAAAAGCTTACCCTGTGTTAGGGAAAAATTGATTATTATCCACTATCAATCTAAATGAGTAGCAGAATATATTGTCAGTTTGCAAATCGTCAGCTCAATACATCATATATTCTTTAAGTTTGGTGCCATTCATTAACAAAAATTTAAGATGAAGCCAAGTATCTGGAGCTAAACGTGCTCCTGAAGTGCACTCATGACAGTTATTAGTGCACTTCAACAAAAGAACACTTGAAACACAAGCACAGAAAAGCTTACCTCCATTAGCCAGTCTAGAAGGATGGCTCTCATTTTAGGCTGCAGCTGGGGGTGCCTTTGCATGTAGAATTTATCCCTCACGTAGGTCTCTTCTTTGTTTATCATGTTTTTCCATACATCATCCCTGTTTGCCCAGCTAAGAGAGATCAATGTTTAGTCTTGGATCACGAGACAAGAGGAAGGCAGAGCAGCAGCAGCCCAGCACACTCACCCTAGGGCTGGCAGTGGGGTAGCTCTGGTGGGAACAACGCTCAGATGGATAAACCGCGAGTAATCAACACGAACGGGCTCGTCGTCCTTATCCGGGGTGGGAATCAGCATGTGGGCATTCTCGTGGCTCCTACTCCAGGACATCTGTCCAACCACACAGGACATTTTACACTCTGCTTTTTTAAGTCATCATTTCAGTTGTACATAGAAAACACTCGTAACTTCTGTCACAATCTCTTATCTCCTTAAACTGCACAGAATGATAGAGGCTGGAAGGCACCTCTAGGTCTTTTCATGAACCTCCCTGCTCACACAGAGCCACCAAGAGCCAGTTGCCCAGGACCATGTCCAGAAGGCTTTAGAGTATCTTCAAGGATGGAGAATACACAACTATTTTAGCCAACTTGTTACGTGCTTGGCTGCCCTCAAAAAGTATTCCACAATATTCAGAGGGAACCTCTTCTGCTTCAGTTTGTGTCCATCTCCTCTTGTCCCATCACACAAAGAAGGGCTTGGCTCTCTTTAGGTCTTCCCTTCAAATAGTTACAATCGACACAAATCACCACACACCTTTTCTCCAGGCAAAACAGCCCCAGCTTCCTTAGCTCTTCCTTATGGGAAAGATGCTCTGGTTCCTGAATTACCTTTATGGACCTTTCTGGACTCCTTCTTGTGTGCTCAAGTCTTTTTTACTGGGGAGCCCACAATTTGACACAGCACTACAGATGTGGCCTCACCTCTGCTGTGTAGAGGAGGTGTTGCTTATAAGCACAGTAGAGAAAGTTTGGGACTGAAGGTGAAGAACATTCCCCCTGTTCTCCTTTTGAAGGACCACAACAGTTTCATGGAAGGATACCCAAGTGAGAACCTCCTAGTCTCATGCCACAGGCTTTTTTTTTACCAAAAATATACTTGCCCTCAGGTAAACAACAAGCAGATAGAACTCATAGACCCAAATATGAGGTCAGGATTACTGGTAAGAAATTTGTAGGTAATATGCCTGAAGCCACGCTCTCATGCAAAGCATCTCAGACAGTGGACACAGGAAAATAGCTGGTAGGATTTTGTATTCATTCATTTAGAAAAATTAAGATAAAAACCCAAAATACATATGACCCAATTTTCAGAATACAGCCAAGTACATTTTAAGCAATTGCTGCTAAACTCTCAAGCTGATAATTTTATATGTAAAATTCTGCCATGGTCTGCAAATATCAGATAACCAAAGCTTCACCAGTCGTGTCCTTTCAACTTTTATTTGGATCAGAACTTAAGTCTAGGTTTACTCTTCTACCATCTAACTCTTAAACAGGATCATGTACACTTCACACAGCACCCCAGGAAAATACTACTTTATTTGCAATAGAATACAAAGCCAGCACTGTCATCATGCCTAAGCAAATTAAAATTTGGCATTTCTGTTTAACACTGAAATCAGCCATCTTGCTGCAAATTGATCAGTCCTGCACCACTAAAAGGACAGAACTCCATAACAGATTTCTAATGTGCTAAAAAAAATAAAAACAAGCCCAGAAGAATCATTAGGCACAAGTAAAACACTATGTGAAACTTTGCCTCTAGCAAAAAGGCTTCCACAGCTGATTTTTGCCATCTTTCTTACATATGACATCACTTTTCAGCAAAATGGCTCCCTCCTGCACCAGTTTCACAAACAAACCACTGACTTGATGAAACAAAACCACATTTCACAGTTCTCTCACAGCTAAGACTGCTTTGCACTTTGAGTTACTGACACACAGATCAGTCTTTTTTCTTCTTGGGAGTTCTACATGCAAATATAACATAGCTACATACCCAGCCATACCAGGATTTAATTTGGATGGGGAGGAGGTAAAACAAGGGAATAGTATCTTTATCTTAAAAATTACAGATTCCTTACAAACTGAAAGTTCAAATGAAAATGTCACATCGGCACTGCTTGAAGTTAATTTTTGTCCTCCCTCAAAACTAGACTTTAGTCACACTTTGTTCTCCAAACTGCACAGCAAGCCCAGCTGCCAACAGCCTTAGGAGAAGTGCTGTCTTATCAGTTAATCAGCAAACAGAAAAGCTACAGTATCTATTTAAAGGTGCCTACTACACTAGCAGCTCCTGAAGGACAAGAGACTTGCTCACAAAGTTCTCAAAGCAGACACATCACAGGCAACAATACTAAAGATATTTCACCACTCTGAATTTTCTATAAGGAAATAGAGATCAAATTCCAAGAGCCCTCTTAGGTGTTTTGAAAAGAAGGGAAAACAAAGTTTTTGACAACATAATGTCACTTAACAAGACACTGGGGAAAAGATGTGAGCAACACTGCAAGTACGCAGCTTAGCTAGAGACAAGAACAAAACTAATGTGCAGGGCTTCAAAAGAAAGCAGCCTATTGGGGAAGGAGACAGGAATTAATTAGTATAGGTGAGGGAGCACCAGAACTCTGGCACAGATTTTGGCTGAGAGAATGAACACATCAATCAGGTTCTTGAGTCTTTAAAGCAGATTTAGCAGGACACTCAATCAAAAGTAAGAAACACTATCAAGAAACTCCATTACCTTACACTGCAACTGTAAGGAAACAGGAGCCACCCCTGAAAAAAGGAACAGTTTAAGGTGGGGAGAGTATGAGGAAACCATGAAGAACTTCCTTTGGGCTTGAACAGACCCAATCCAAAAGTGAGGACCTGTCAGAAAGCAACAGATGTTACCCAGAACCTGTGCACCTAACAGAGGAAATACTACAGTCCCGAGCTTACTTCTGAGCCAAACAGCAGCTGAAGCAGCACACAAGCAAAATAAAACAGTGGGGAGAGTGGCCCCTTCAAATCTATGTGGAGCCCAGCAAGAAAGCTTGGTGACACCCACAGTAACGCTCCAGGTGCAGGGAGCAGCTGAGCAGATGCAGATCCTATCTCACACCTAAGAACAAGACAGAGACTGGAGAAACTGAACTAAGCACATGAGAAGGCTCATTAGGAGTAGAGGTACCAAGAGGGCAGAAGGTGGATGATTAAGCCTATTAAAGCACCCAAGCCCATATAGCTCCAGAGAAAACCCAGAGTTCAGAGGTGGGGTCTTTTTAAAGCTCAAACATTAGCAGGCCTCAGTTTCCTGCAACATGTCACCATTCACTCATACATAAAATATTCATAGACATTCAAATTTTTGAACCTTCAGGATATAGATTAGACAACACAAAGCAGGTAGTGACCATTGGGGTTATTGTTTATAGACCACACAGGGCCTTCAGAGAAGAAGAAACACCTAAAAATGCAAACAGCTGAAACACTCGTGCACCTCAATGTGAGCTAGCAGCCACCAGAACCAGCTTCCACCAAGAAGCAAGGAGTAAGCAGGAGGAAGAGAATGACACAGAATTGCAAACAGCAGCATCAGAGGTTTTTCAGCATGGAAATCAATGGCAGAGTTTGTCACCCTAAAAGCAGCACCTTGTACCATAGACAATGGCATCACTTCCAAGACCACAGCCTTAGTTTGCCCATCAGAAATAGCAGGAACTATAATTCCAGCCATTTTTCACTCATAGGATGCATTACTTTGAGGTATTGAATTTTTCTTTGCTATCAGAAGGGAATTCCAGACTTAGTAAACCGGACAGAAAAGAGCAACTTGCAATATTCTGTTGTTCCAATCCTCTTGGGATAGCATAGGAGCTTCTACTCCTTCTAAATAAGAATCTAAATGTCCTGATCTAGATTCGAGCCAAGACAGGTTCTCAACCTGGGCATAGTTTACACTTCTTTGTGGGCTTTGTTTTGTTGGTTTTTTTTTTTTTTAATTGAATCTTCAAAATTAATCTACATTAGTCAAAGAAACTTTTTTGAGGATATTTTCAAAACACTAAGCTGGAACTCTGACAATGCTAAAATCAGATTCTGGAAAACATCTCATGAGGAACTGATCAAAACTTTCTGAGAGTTTATTCCACCTTTACATGTGAGGACATTAGCTAGTTTCATCTAAAGAAACGTAACTTCTAGATTCAATTCTTCACTTTATATGGAGGTGACCATGCAACCTGTATCACAATTGCAGAGATTATTCTAATCTAGTTAGATGAATTTTGTTTTACATGGAGCCTTGGAAGTGTATCCATTCCCACAAAGCAGCCAGAATTAGTATGAGAATTGCTAGCAGAATTACAGCAGTGCCAGTTCTCCAAAATCAAACACAGAATTTATGCAATATTCTGCTGTCACAGACCTGATGATATAGCCACCCTTTCATCACATAAAGGGTAATGGCATCCTAATTAAGAACTGGGGCCTTATGTTCCACAGAAGCAAACTAATGAATTGACTATGAAGATGTCATAAAGTGGGATGTGACTCTGATATTTTTGCCTTGTGGATAAACTAGTGTCAGTAAACAATTTATTTAATGTAGAAGTCATGTGGTATAGGCTACAGTGGATTTATAGCTGCTTGCATTTTAGAACTGTCGTGTCTCCACAGAATAACTGTCGCCCTGGCTATCATTCCAGCCTGCTATACTGCTCCTGGAACCGTAAACATATTCTCATTAGTGGTCCATGGCAATTTATATCAGAGAATAGCTTGTGTCACACCATAGACTGAAGAGCTGCTGCTGTGCAGCCAAATGTTAGCTTTTTTAACCAGATCTGGAACAATCTGGCTACTTTGTCACAAAAAAATACCTTCTCTATGTAGGGAAAGATATATAGGCATGATACCATTTATTGTTTATAGAATGAAAGGATCAAATTCCACCAGCATCCTGTGATTACCTTGAAAAATTCCCAAGTAAGGGTTTCTGCTGCCTACTTCGTAAATTATCTAAGTTTTGGTTTACCTATCATTCCAGAAGTAACACTGAATGGCTACCAGGCCAAAAGCACAAACAAGGCAAAATTTGGAGTCATTATCTGCTTTCAAAGTTGAAGGTCAACATATGCAAAAGATACTTCAAGTTTCCTTCCACTGTCTTTCTGGAAGACAATAAAATTGCGACCCCAATGAGATTTTCTAACAAATACCTTGTTATTATGCAATAAACATGCACAAGAAGGCCTTGCTCAGTTTAAGCAGAATGAATCCTCTGGTGAAGGAGAATGCTGCAGTGAAGGACAGGCAGCTCTTCCTTGTCAGAAGTGAGGAATTAGTTTAATATACTGTGCAAAAGAAAGACAGAAGGGAAGGAGAGATCCCCTCATTAAATGCTCACCATTTGAGCCCTGCTTAATATGTTGACTGATAACTAGTGTACGCAGTTGCAACAAGCAGAGGCCATTCCAAACAATGATGCCCATCTGTTATGGTAGCACTTCAGTCTTAGAACTTCCAGCTGCCACTTCGGGTTAGATGTGCCACATTATGCACAGCCTCGCCTAGCAAACGAGGACAGCCTGCACACCCTGACCGTGACTTCTGCAACTTCAGCATGGCCCTGCGTGTGCACTGCCAGTGACTGAGCAGGTGTGCACGTGTTCAGGGAAAAAAGGAGGGGAATGAGCCTATTCCAGAACACAGGCTACTCAAGGTACAGAAGCATCATGCTTTCAACATCACACACCAACACGGCATCTAACAGATACACCAGAAGCATCTGCTTTTCAAGAATATGGAAAGCACACAACAGAACTAGAGGACACCAGTTAAACTAGTTTTGACTTTATAAATCAGCTTGCTCTACATGCCTTGCTAAGAAAGCTAGCAATGCTCATTCTCAACCTCCAATGCATGACTGATTAGAGTTAGTTTAATAAATATACTGTGCAAAAGAAAGACAGGGAAGGAGAGATGGTAGAGTCACAGGTAAAGTCACAGGTAGAGTGACTTTACAGAAACATTGCTTCATTCTGCAGAGAAACAATGCCTATTTTACTATACCATGAGCATCTAGTATATAGTTCCAAGGAGCCCCTTACTTTGATAATTACCCTTGTCAATGGGAATATTCCAGCTGATGTTGGAAGGGGAAGCCTTCTTCTCTCTCAGATGACAGAGAAGCAGAGACATGACAGCAAAGAGAACAACCTCAAGAGATGGTTCTGTCTGCATGCTTAAGTGTCTCGTGCTTTGGCCAGCAAGCTATAGGAGCACACGTAAAAGGTACAGAAGCACATGACTGAACTTTTGCACCTCTCTAGTAAAGTAAACGCAGAGTAGGTCTAAAGGCTTGACAGGTGCACCCTTGCAACCCCAGGACAGCTGAACTCACTTCAGCATTAACACAATCTTTCAGAACAACACAGGCTTTATGTTTTGTAAAGGCTTCAAAACTACATATATGAACTGAATTGTTTTGCACACTCCATCATCAACCAAGGCCAACAGATCTCCTTGCCCCCTGCTATGCAGCATGTGGCAGCAGCATACCTGTTCCACCAGGTTAACCTAAATAATGAGGTACTGCAAAGCAAAAGAAGGGTTAAGCAAGATTATGGTACAGAGCCAACTCAATTACCTGTTTTTCACACGGCTTTTTTCTAGTCATCTCCATTTTGGCAATTTCTTCATCAGGATCCTGTAAGAACTACAAAAAGCGACACATAATTTCCGGAGTACAAACCGCGGGACAAGCAGCTGTTGGTCCCTCAGGAGCACAGCCCCCAGGCCCACCCGGCCCCCGGCCCACCGCGCGGGCCCCGCACCCCCGACAAAAGGCGGCGAGAGCGCGGGGGCCCGGCCCGGCGGGGACGAATGGAGCCGCAAGGGCAGCTTCATCCGCAAACCGGCGCAGGGCTGGCTGCACCCCGACGAGCGGGTGCTGGGGCCCGGCGTTTCCTACATTGTCCGGGTAAGTCCCGCCGGAGCCCGGCGACGCGGGAGGGCGCGGAGACCCCGGCCCAGGCGTGTGCGGGGCTTGGCGGCTCCGGCCGCTCCTCCCGACGGCTGCGGGCAGAGCCCTCGCTCGAGTTCCCCCCCCCCGCCACGGCTGGACCGGGGCGGCCGCCCCCGGCACATGCGGCTTCCGTGATGGGGCCGGGGGCCGGGGGCTGGCGGGGCCGTGGAGCCCACCTTGTGACTCCAGCCTTGTCAGCCCCTACGAGGCATCACAAGCCGTAGCACAGAGATGAGTTTGTGGGGTCTTAGCACGGGGTCTGGGCATGTGATGGGGCGTTTTGGGGTCGGGGCAAAAGCTGCTCTGTGGTCCCCGGAGCTGGTGTGGAAGGCCCTTCCCCATGACACCCGGCCTCTCCTCTCCGTTGCCTGCCCTGTTGTGCTGCCTGCTCTGACTGCTTTTCCCCCACAGTACATGGGGTGCATTGAGGTGCTGCGCTCCATGAGGTCCCTTGACTTCAACACCCGGACACAGGTCACCAGGTAGGGCCCTGCAGTCCCACTCTCCTGCCCCCCGGTGCCACCCCAAGCCCCTGGTGGCCCTGGGTGCTCTCCCTTCCCAGGGCCCTGTGCAGAGAGGGGAACAGGGGTCGGGGGGAGCCGTGCCCTGCAGGACCCACCCTGCACTCAGGGACACGGACGAAGGGCACTGCTGCAGATCAATGGGTGGAAAGAGGAGAAGGGAGGTGGCCCCAGCAGGGATTACGTACCACAGGCCGTGACGTGGGGCAGTGCTGCGGGGAGGCTGCGGCACCCGGGGCTGTGGGGGCTCCTGCCACCAGACCCCACAGAGCAATGTTGGGGGGAAGGCAGCTGGGAAGGGCTGGGGGGCTGGAGCAGTGACCACGCCAGGCTCTGTCCATTGCAGGGAAGCCATCAACAGACTGTACGAGGCAGTGCCAGGTGTGAAGGGCATCTGGAAGAAGAAGGTGAGTTTTCACTCAGCTTGTCCGTCCCTGGGACAAGCCAAGACTGTGGGACAGGACACTAGAGGTGCCTGCCAAGTTTGTGAGCCTGGGGCCTCTTGAGGCACACCCTCCTTTCCTTGTTCACCCTGGATGTCTGGTCCTGATGGTCTTCTTTGTCCCCACCATCCTCTCCCCTGTCAGGCTCCCAACAAAGCCTTGTTCTCCATCCTGGGCAAGAGCAACCTGCACTTCGCTGGCATGAGCATCGCAGTCAACATCTCCGTTGATGGGCTGAACCTCATGATCCCCACCACGCGCCAGGTGAGTGCTCCTGGGCACACAGTCCTGCTGCCTGCCAGCCTGTGAGCTGGTGGCCCCTTTGCTAATGCCCCTCTGGACCACGTTCCCCATGCAGATCATTGCCAACCACCACATGCAGTCCATCTCCTTCGCCTCAGGTGGGGACATGGTGAGTCAAGCATCCCCCGGACCCCTGGGGTGCTCGGGGACTGAGCTGAGCACAGGGTGGCCTGGCCTGGGTCAGGACATGGGGCTGGGGCTGAGCTGTCCCCTCGCCCTGGCACCTCCAGCCTGCTCCCCACAGAGTAGCAGGATGTGAGTGCTGATCTCCCCCTCTGCCTGCAGGATACCACGGACTATGTCGCCTATGTCGCCAAGGACCCCATCAACCAGAGAGGTGACACCAGGCTCCAGGCCTGGGAGCTCTGTGCAGGAGGGATGCACTGGGGGGTGAAGGCTGGAGGAGGAAATCCCTTGTGGGGAACACGAGGGGTGGCTCAGGGTGGTCCTGCTGCAGCAACGGGGGTGTGGGGGAAACAAACCGTCTGTCTGTCTGTCTGTCTGCCCACAGCCTGCCACATCCTGGAGTGCTGCGAGGGGCTGGCACAGAGTGTCATCAGCACGGTGGGACAGGCCTTCGAGCTGCGCTTCAAGCAGTACCTACACAGCCCCCCCAAGGTGGTGGTACCCCCCGAGAGGTAGGGGGGGCAGGGGGTCCTGCTGCACCCCTGTCCTGGGCATGTCCCCTGGCTGGGGGTGGCTCTGAGAGCCCCTGTCACTGCAGGGTGTGGGGATGGTCTGAGCCAGGCTGTGTCCCCAGCTCACCCATCCCTGCTGCAGGGCGCTGGCTGCAGAGGAGTCAGCCTGGGGGGAGGATGAGGAGGGAGCTGAGCACGACTACTACAACAGCATCCCCGGGAAGGAGCCTCCCCCGGGGGGCCTGGTGGACTCCCGGCTCCGCCACAGCACAGCCCAGGGCCACGTCCGCGCTCAGCCCTCCAGCTCTGTCCCCCCTAGCCAGGTGAGCCCCTCAGAGCCACTGCTGGCCTGGCTATGGGGGTCCCAGGCAGGGCCCCCCAACCCTCTTACGCTGTCTCCTTTCCTAGGGTGGGCTAGCAGCCAGACGGGACCCGAGCAGCCAACTGGGGCCACCCTGGGGCCTGGAGAGCCAGGGTGGGTACCTCTGTGGGGGGAGCCATGAGCTGGGGGGGGTCCTTGTGACTCTGCCCAGCCCTGGCCAGCGGTGATGGCCGTCCTCGCAGGCCAGCCCTGCGACGGGTACCTGCAGGCAGACAGCCACGCCCTGGGGCCACGGGACTACGAGGAGCACATGTACGTGAACACGCAGAGCCTGGAGGCCTGGGAGCCCGAGCTGGGGGCTCACGCGGCGGCGGAGGAGAGCCCCAAAAAGGATCTCTTTGACATGAGTAAGCCACTGCGCCCGGGGAAATGGTGCAGAACCTGCTGTGGAGCAGTCAAGCTGTGCCACAGCCATCTGGGTCGCCCACCACAGCCCCAGAGGTGCTGGCACTGGCCGAGCCCACAGCAGTGCCCTGCAGTGCACTGAGGGCTGTGGGCTGGGGTCTGTCCACACCACAGCCCCGTGTGTAACACCCCACAACGCCTGGATCCCACAGGGCCATTCGAGGATGCCCTGAAGCTCCACGAGTGCATTGCAGGGGGTGGCAGCAGTCCCCCCATCGAGGACCAGTGGCCAAGCCCCCCCACGAGGAAGGCCCCCATCGCCCCCACGGAGGAGCAGCTCCGGAAGGAGCCCTGGTACCACGGGAAGATGAGCCGGTGGGACGCTGAGAGGCTCCTGCAGATGGATGGGGACTTCCTGGTGCGGGACAGCCTCACCAACCCGGGGCAGTACGTGCTGACCGGCATGCACAGCGGGCAGCCCAAGCACCTGCTGCTGGTGGATCCCGAGGGAGTGGTGAGGGCAGGGCACGGGGGTGAGGGCAGGGCGCAGGGTGGGCGATGCGGGCCACAGGCGTGGGCAGGCACTGGGTGCTGCAGCTGGATGCTGTGTGAGAGGCAATCTCCTGAGTTGAGGACCGCTGTGCCCCGGCCCCAGGTGAGGACCAAGGACGTGCTGTTTGAGAGCATCAGCCACCTGATCAGCCACCACCGGCAGAACGAGCAGCCCATCGTGGCGGCAGAGAGCGAGCTGCACCTCCGCCAGGTTGTACAGAGGAAGCAGTGATGCCAAGGGGGTACGTGAGTCCCCAACCTGCTCCCCTGCCTCTGGACTCACCCTAGGGCAAAACTGGGGTTCCTTTGTGCTCTTCTTCTCCAGTTGTGCCTGGCCTCTGAGGTCTGCGGTTAGGCTCTCCATTTTCCTTCCCAGCGAGGTCTTGTGGTCCCTGGCCCTGCAGGTCCTCCCTGGCTGCTGCCTACCTCCATCATCTGCATGGGGTGCCCTGCCCAGCTGGACACAAAGATGTTTAATTCCACACGTACAGGTGAAACGCTGTTGGGGTGGGAACTGCTCTGTGACCTCAGCAGGAGGGTCGGAGCCTGAAGCCATCTCAGGCAGGGCTGCCCTCACTTGCCCCCACACTGGAATGGGGGCTGGTGGACATTGCCCTGGCTGGGCTCTGCCTGTGGGGCCAGGCACGACCATCTCTTGGACTCTGTTGGATGTTCCTGTTGGGGACATCCTTTTTCAGCTGGATTCTCCCCAGGAGTGGCTGCCACATGTGGCCACAAGCCCCTGCAGCCCACTCCAGGCCAGGGCCAGGATGGAGCTACTGTGGGAAGGTGCAGGGCAGGGCAGAGCTGCTGGCACTGCCTCACGAGGCGTCCCATGGCCTGAGGGGGGTCTCTGGCCAGCTCGGGGCTTTGGCAGGTTTTTATGGCACACAAAGCCCCCTTTACCTGCCCTGTATCTGCTGCTGGGCACGGGTTTGTGGTTTGGAATACATTTCTAATTAAACCTGTAAATGAGCAAGGAACACAGGTGGTTCGTGCCACCCCTGAGCATGGTGCTGGGACAGGTCCCCATCACCACCAGTTCCTGTCTGGTCTCACCTTGGCCAGCCCATCCTGTCCAGTCACACTTGTCTCTGCCCCACTGTGTCACCCTGTCCCCCGTGGATCACCCAGTGTCCCCCTGGCTTCAGAGTGGCCTTTGGCACCCAGGGCTGGCCCTGCACGGCCTCTCCTCCTCACACCTGGCAGCTGCCTGCCCTGCTGGCTCCTGCTGCCAGTTCCCCTCCTGCCTCCCCCTGGAGCAGCACATGGCCACCCACTCCTGGGCCTCCTGGGGTGGCTCTGAGTGGCACAAGCCAAGCTGTGACCCACTAGTGAAGGTGGCAGAGGCAGAGCTGTGGGTGGGTCTGGCTGTGGCTCCTGTGTTGCAGGTGGGCAGCAGCCCCTTGGGGGGTCCAGCACCAGTCCTGGCAGCCCTGGCTCTGCTCTGTGTGCACCCACCTCGGGGAGCAGGGTCACCCCAGCACCCTCAGCCCCTCGCTGGGGATGTCTCTGCCAGACAAGGCGTCCAGGCTGGCCAGTGCCAGCTGAGCCAATGAATAAAATAAGCCCCTAAATAAAGCCCAGTAATGAATGCGTAATTTTCCATTGATAGCTGGATTCCGCGGGGACGTGGTGCTTCCATCTCAGCTGCTATTTTTTGTCATGGAGTGATGTGTCTGCAAAGATAATTGCACTGTTCCCTCAACAGAGGCTGGGAAAAGCAGTGAGGGCCCCCACTTTTTTCTTTTGCCGCTGGAGAACCAAGCTCATGGTTCACCACTGGCAGTGCTTGGCCCTGCAGCCCCGGGGATGCTGCCCTGCAGGGATGAAGGGCTGGCAGGACGCTTGTTTCAGAGCTTCAACCACTTTAGTTGAGGCTGCTGTGTGGTGCCAATGGGTGCTGGGGGCTCTGTGCCTCAACCCAGACTTGGGTTGGAGGGCTGCTGCTTCTTCAGCCCCCGTGCTGGGAAGGCTGTGGTGTTATGGGAAGGCTGAGGTGTTTTGGGAAGGTTTGGAAGCCACGGAAGAGCAGATGTAGAGGACGTGGCCTCCTTGCTGTCCCAGGGATCTCGCTGACCAACGTGCACCTGCCTCAAATGTGTGGACGACAGACACGCCCAGTTCGGTTATTCAGGGCTTCTCGCACAAATCCTTTCCCACAGCAGGTCTCCCTCCTTCCCAGCTTCCAGCAGGTGGTAGCACACTGCCGGCTCCACCAGCTACGTCCCCAGCTCTGCCAGTCCCTGCCAGCGTCCCCAGCCCTGCCAGTCCGCAGCCAGGCAGCTCCCAGTGCCCCGCTCCCCTCCGTGCCCTGCCCGAGCCGCACGGACAGAGCTGGCCCGGCCCCAGCGCTCTTTGTTATCTCAAGGGAACTCAACCATTTCTGCACCTTGTTTACCCGCAGTTTCGCAGGGCGGAGGAAAAGCAAACATCGGCCTTTTGTTCACCAGCTTCCCCTTCCGTGAGCCTCATCCCCCTCCCTCGGGCTCCATCTGCCCTCTCATCCCTGCGGGACCCGGATCAGCATCCTCCAGTCAGAGCCCAGGGTCCGGCCAGGACATCACCGCCCCCTCCCCACTGCTGCCCCTGAGCCATGCCAGCCCTCGGCCTGGATCGGCGAGGCCGGACGCGCTTTTTACCAGCGAATGCAGAGAGAGCCGAGGCCTCCCGCAGCAGCCCCCGCGGAAGGCGCTCCCCACAGCAGGCTGTTCTTCCTGGCCGTCACTGCCAGCCCTGCGCTGCTGCGGAGGGATGGTGCTTCCACAGGGCAGCAGCCGGGAGGGAGCAGCCGCCTGACCCTTTTGTGCCGCTGTCGCTCTCGGTCCGCCTGTCCCCAGGGCTGGAAATCCCCGGGGGATCGGGGCTGGGTCCGATCCGGGGTTGAGTCTCCCGACCCCCCGCAACACCGGGGCTTGCAGTGATGCTCCGTGAACCCTCCTGACTCTGTCCCGGTGTCCCCGGGCACCACCTCACCCTTCCAGGCGCTGGTGGGTTGTGTGACATGGGGGAGCGTGACATGTGGCACTGTCCCCCAGCTCCTCCAGAGCGATATTAAACCACTTAATGAGGCAACTCCTCAGCCCCGAGACGCTGCTGGCTTCATTCAGTGCTTTGAGATCAAGAGCTTGGAGCGGGGAGCGGCTGCTCGCAGAGGGGAACGACCGCGCTCCGGGCTGGGGGCACCGGGGGGGCGGGAGGGGTGGAACGGGGCTGCTGCCGCCCCGATTCCACTCCCGGCCCCATCCCAAACCCGACACTCCCGCGGGAGCGGGAACACGGCCGGGCGTCCCGGGGTCAGGTTCCTGCACCTCCCGAGCACCAGCACCCCGGGGCCTCGGGGTCCCATTCCCGGTCCCGGTTCCAGCCCCGGTCCGGGTCCCGGTCCCGGTTCCAGCCGCGGTCCGGCCAAGCGCGGCGCGCAGAAATGTGAGGGCGCCGCACTCGGAGGATTACGGCGGCGGCGCGGACGAGGAGCGGAGCCGCCGCCGCCGCCGCCGCCGTATAAAAGCGCGTTCGCGCCCGCCCCGCCCGGGCTGCGGTGGCGGCGGCGGCTCCACTCCAGGTTCGGCGGCTCCCGGCAACGTCCCGCTCGCGGCGGCGCCGGTCGGTCGGTCCGTCGGTCCAGGCGTCGCGTCGCCTCGCGTCTGCCCCGTCCCATCGCATCCCTGGGGGCCGCCGGGTCCCCAGGTCCCTGCTCCCCGCTCCTCGCGGCCGGTTCCTCCGCGCTCCTCCCCGGGCTGGCGGGTCCCCGTGTCCCTCGGCGCGGCCAGTTCCCTCCCGTCCTTGTCCCGTACCCCCCGGCCTGCCAGGTCTGGGTTTCTCGGTGCCGCTGCTCTCTCCTGGGGCTTCCTGCTTCTGCCGGTGCCCGGCCCGCTGTGACAGCGTTGCCCCTCGGATCTCTTCCAGCCCCACGCGGGGCAGCAACATGTGGCTCCTGGAGCGGCTGCGCGGGGTGGCGGAGAACGGCGGGTCCCGGGGAGCGGGGGCGGAGGAGTCCTCGCGGGGGTCCCGCTACAGCAACGTCCTCACCCCCGACAAGATCCCCGACTTTTTCATCCCGCCCAAGCTGAGCGCGGCGCCCGCCGAGGCTGAGGGCTCCGAGGTCCCCGCAGCGGCTGCTCTGGGCGCCTCAGTCTCAGAACAGGACCTGGCCGGGCGCAAGCCGCCGCGCAGCCCCCGCCCGTCCAGCCGGTCCCGGTCCCGGTCCCGCACCACCGGGCGGCACATCATCCAGATCGAGACCGCTGAGGACTGGACCGAGGGGAGCTGCGGCACCAACGTGGACCCGCAGGCACAGACGGCCATGTCGCTGCCCTACGTGCCCAAGGCTCAGACCTCCTACGGCTTCGCCACGCTGATGGAGAGCCCCCACACCCGGCGCAAGGAGTCACTCTTCCACAGCGAGCACAGCAGCCTCTGCCCCTCGCCCGTCACCTCGCCCAGCGCCCAGCGCAAAGCCAAGCTCAACGGCGACAGCGGCCGCCGGACGCCCGCTGACCTGGGCGCAGCCCTCATGCACCCCGGCCGCTACTTCAGCGGCGGCGAGAGCGACACGTGCTCCTCAGCAGAGTCCTCACCCTTCGGCTCCCCGCTGCTCTCCCGCTCCGTCTCCCTGCTGAAGCTCTTCAGCCAAGAGAGCCAGTCCAAGGTCATCAAGCTGAAGCACTCGGTGGCCCGCAACAGCTCGCTGTCCACCGACGACAGCTCTGCTGACACCAGCCCCAGCGCCCAGCGCAGAGCCAGGAGCGCCCCGGCCGGGACTCAGCCTCCCACGGCGCTGCTGCCCCTGGACCTGCCCGCGGGCCGTGACCGGGAGCACAGCCTGCGGCTGAGCCGGGGCGGGAGCCTGCGCCTGGCCGCCGAGTACGACCCCTCCAACGCCCGCCTGCGGGTGCGCCTGGTCTCCGCCGAGGACCTCTACGATGCCCTGGTCGACGTGCGCAGCATCAACTGCTGCGTCTCGCTCTGCCTCAACCCCGGGAAGCTGCAGAAGCAGCGCAGCACCATCGTCAAGAACAGCCGCAACCCCGTCTTCAACGAGGACTTCTTCTTCGATGGGCTGGGCCCCGGCCACGCCAGGAAGATGTCCCTGAAGCTCAAGGTGGTCAACAAGGGCAGCAGCCTTAAGCGGGACACGCTGCTGGGGGAGAAGGAGCTGCCACTCACCGCCCTCCTGTCCTGCCTGTAGGTACCTGCTACCAGCCCCGGAGGGAGCCCTCCCACCTGTGGGGCCGGGGAGAGGCAGGGAGGCTGGCTCTGTCCCCCAGCCCCCCTGGAGGAGGGTTTGGAAGGGCCCCCTGAGGAGGGCCAGGGTCGTGGCAGAGTGTGGGGGTCCCCAGGAATGGTGCTGCTGTGGGGCTCTGCCAACACCAGCTGGCAGCCACAGCCTCTGCCTCTGCTCCCTCCCTGGTCCTGCCCTGGGGCTGCACCTCCTGGAGCCCAGCAGAAAGTGGGGAGTCTCCAGCCCACTCCCACCAGGAAGGATGGAAGCCCCTGTTGGACTCTTCCCTCCCTGTGCCTGTGGTCTCCAGCTGCAGGTTGGAGGTGGGTAAATCTCTGTAGCACACTTAAGGCCACCTCTCAAAGCCGCAGCACCTGTAACCAGGTGACAGCTTTAATTTAAAAGACAAGTTTCTGGTCTTGGAAACTGCAATGAAAATACTGCAGAGGTGACCCGAGAGTGGGCCAAGGGCAGTCACCCTGGGAGATGAGTCAGGTTTGTGGCTTTTGAGCCTTTCCTGGGCTTGTCCCAGCCCTGTGAGGCTGCAAGGTTGGCTTGGTCTGACACCTGCAGCCTCCTGGGCTGCCCTGCCTGCCCACCCCAGCACTGTCCCCCACTGCTGACCCCCAGTGGGACACTGCTCACGGAGCTTGGGGGGCTTTGGTTTGCCCAAATCCAGAAGGCTGCCTGTGCCTCTCCCCTGCCCATGGAGGGAGATGCCGGGGGCTGGCACTCCTTGCCCTGGGCACATGGATGGTCCCAGGCAGTGTCCCAGCAGATGTGCTTGCTGACAAAAGCTGAGGTGACAGGAGTAGCCCTCCCTGAGTGCTGGAGCCATCTCAAGTGAGGCCGGGCAGGGGTCAGGCTGAGGATCCACAACCCTCCACCCTCCCTTGCTTATGAGGGCCAAGGATCTTTCAAGTGGCTGCACCACTGGGCAGGAGAGATGTGTCCTGAGGGGCCACCAAGCTCCTGTGCCCAGTGGGATCACCAAGCTCCTGTGCCCAGTGGGGTCTGGCTTCCCAAAGTGACTGGCCTGGCTTTCAGTTTCCCTTTGGGGAAGCAGCGAGGTGCTCCCAAACCCTTCCCATCCCACCCTGTCACCCCGGCTGACTGGCTGGGGGCAGTGGGAGCGGGGAGGGTGCTGGCTGGGGCGTTTCTGGGGGTGGATAAAACACGCTGCATTGCTGTTTGGTGTGGTGTCACCCATTGTGTCGGGCTCTGCATGTTTCCGTGCAGGGAGCAGGATTTGCAGCTCCCGTCCCTGCCTGTTGCAGCACGCGTGGACACGCACGCACACGAGTGTCCCCTCTGTGTTAACCTCTGTGGTGGCAGTCGATGTTCCTTCCTTGTCCTTTTGCAGCAGATGGCAGATCTCAGTGTTGGCTATTTATATCTGAGGCTGATCTTTCGCAGCGTTTTACTTCTGTCTGTAAATATGTTCCAGGTACACAAGGCATAGTGTTTGCATGTCGGGGAGATTCAGGGTGATCGTGGCTGTTTGTCGAGCTTGTGGTTGAAAACAAACCGTGCAGGACGTAAGGAGCTGACAATGTCCATCCTTCACAGGGAGTTTCCCACCTGGGGCTCCCCCAGGAGCCAGCACCAGGGACCATCCCCAGCCCCCAAGTGCCCAGGCTCGTCCTGGGGGCGGATGAAGGCTCTGGGGAGGGGGGAAGAGGGAGAGGTGTCACATCCTGGGGTATGGGGTGAACATCCTGCCCCTGGGGAGGTCTGGGGCAAGAAGGGGACCCTGCCCAGTTGGCTGCTGCCTGACAACCCCACACACCCCATCAGCACCCTGTGCTCCCTGGGGTGCTGTGCCTGGGAGAGGCTGGGGGGACCTGGGTGCTGCTGGGGCAGGGGGCACAGGCTGCAAGAAGAGGAGGAATGGGAGCTGTGAGGAAGACTTTGGTGCTCTGAGAGGTGACACATCCTCCACAGAAGAACCGTGTGCCTTTGGGTTTGGGGGAGGAGGATGCCGAGAGCAGGACCCCAGGCTGCTCCTTGGGTTGAGGCTGACCCCAGACAGAGACCCAAGGGTCTGGGAGATCTCGTCCTGCCCCAGCCCAGCCTGTCCCAGGGCTGTCTTGCTGGAGTTGGGTGTGTGGCAGTGCAGTGAGCCCCAGGATGAGCTGCTGTGAGCCCTGCTCTCTGCTGGGCTGGTGGGAGCCAGCGCTGTTGCTTGGATGGGTCTCTGCTGCTGGAGCTATTTTCTATTGTTCCTGCTTTGATATTTCTGTGGCTGGATTTAATGATGTATTTTTGGAGTGAAAAATATATTAATACCTGAATGGAATGTTTGATTACAGATGATTTCCTCTTTCTAGTGCAATAAAGTAATTTCTAAAACAGATGTAGGTGTGGCCCTGGCTCCTGTTTTCCCTGAGATATTTCCTAGCACTATTCTTGAAGGCTCCCTGTGTGGGGAAGCAGAGCTGGAACCTCAGGACTGTCCAGACATGGGGCAGCACTGCTCTCCCCTTTCCAAACAGCCTCCCAGGGGCTCAGGGTGTTTCTGAAGCTCTTCCCCTGGTGCTGCTGAGCAGCCATGGGTGAGGTGGGAATGAATCTCCTGAGGAGAGGTGGGTAAAAGGGGAAAGGTGCTGTTCCTGCTTGAGGGGGGACTCAGGGCTGTGCTGAGCCATGGCATTGCCAGCTCACAACCAGGGCTGTGGTGAGGGAGAGCCCCTTCCCATATTCTGTGGGTGTCCATCCTCCTCCTCGCCTGCTCCCACAGCCTGACCCCTGCAGCCCTTCTCAGAGCTGGTGATGAAGAAAATGGTGATGGTTTTGTTCTCATCACTCCCAGGGGCCCCCACCCAGCTGACAGCATTCAGGTTGCTTTCTTTTCTCCCCACCTGCCACTTCCAAATCTGTTCCCAGCCAGATGCTGCTGAAGAAAAGAGGAGTATTTGCCTGTTACCTAAATGCCATTTTTCTAATTTCCACCATTCTGATAATTTGTCATTTTTGGTAGCTATTGAGGCTGGGTGGGAAGAGATCTGTTCTCTCACCTCTGGCCCTCACAGGGGTGGTGAAAGCAGCTTGGTAGGTGCTAATAATTTAAGTCATGCTTTTTCTAGAGGTCCAAAGCTGCAGCAGTTAGTAACAAAATGAGGCTGATTAAGTTAGTCTGAAGCAGAGTGGATGGGGTCAGCCTGAGCACACGAAAATCCCTGGAAAGTGTTCAACATTCGAAGTGCTGGAAGCAGCCAGAGGGGAGGAGAGGGGTATCTTGTGGGGGAAGATTTAACTCTGAATTTGTAATTGAGTCACCGTGGGAAGGAAATGCGTCTGCCTCACTGGACCTGGGAGGGTTTGGTCGTGCTGAGAGGAGTGCCTGAACCGGGAGGTGCTGCTGAGGAGGAGGGTGATACATCCCCACTCCACACCGCAGACCCTCGGGTCAGGGGATGCCCAGGGGAAATTCCAAGCCATGGCCGTGCACACCAAGTGATGTCTGAGCCCGGGGAGACTTCCCCTGCACAGGGATCCCTCTGGCCAGGGGTCCCGAGGCTGCCACAGCTGTGCCACACATTTGGGTGGCCCAATCTGTGCAGGAAACTGAGGCAGGGCAGGGGAGGCCGGATGTTGAGGAGCCCTGATCTGCGGAGTGAGGCTCACCTGGGCGAGAGGCACACACAGGCATCGGCTATTTTTAGCCCTGTGTTCCCACAGCGCGAGGACTCAACTTCTGAGAAAATTGCCTGGAGCTCATTTAGCCATGGCGTGATGGCTGGCGAGGGAGGGAGAGGGCAAATTAAGGGTTCAATCTCATCCAGGATGCTCGGGGGGGCCAAGGCTCCCCGGAGGGCTCCGCGCCGAGGATCCAGCGGGACTGTCCCTGCTGGGGGACTCCCTGTCCCCACCCCACCCTCCAGCCAGCCCGGGGGTCCCAGCGCCCAGCGCTGTCCTTGGCACCGCTCGGGGATCCTTGGCAGCTTCGGCCGAGCCGTGCTGCAGCGGCTGCTTCTCCCCTGTGGATTTTTTGGGTGTTGTTGAGGCTGGGGGAGCCTCCCGCTCTCCCGCGGGCAGCCCCAGCCCAGCCATTTCCCTCCCCCCACGCCCAACTCCGGCTGCCGATTTCCCGTTTCGGTCAGAAAAGCATCTTCCCGTTGCCTGGCAACGCTCGGCCGGTGGCGGGGGGGCTCCGAGGGGGAAGGGGGGTGGCCCTGCGGGTCCTGCGCCGGAGCCAGCCGGGTACCCGCGGCGACTCCGCCACACGGTTCTGGGCACCCGGGCCGGGCCGGCTGCTGCGGGACCGGGCGTGCAGGGGCGCGGGGAGGGCGCGGGGAAGCGGCGGATGCGATCCGGGCAGCGCCGGCTGCAGGGAGCATCGGCCTCCCCCGGCACCGAGCTCCAGCGCTTTATTGCGAGCATTTGTCTTCCATGGCAGCGTGTCTGCCTTAAAGGGGAGAGGAGAGACTCTGTTACTGGGAGGAAAACAGAACTTAATTGAATCCCACAGTCTCTTGTTGCCACATCAGGTGAGAGAGTCCCAGCAGTGGAGTGACACCCCAGCGTTACTCCCCGGCACCCGGCGGTCCGTGCTCCTCCAGGGGACACGGAAGCCACCGGGTCGGGGTCCCAAGAGCCTGTGGGGAACAGAGATAACCTCCAGCTCCTTATCAGCGCGATGGCACGTGGCACTCTGCTGAAATGCAGCACCGTGGCAGCAGCTGCCGGGGTGTACCCGGGGCAGGCGGTGCTGCCCAGCACTGTCAGCCCCAGCACACACTCCCTCTCTTCTCCTTTTCCTCTGTCTGCCCTTTGCTCTCCTGCTTTAATGCTGGCAATCCAACAGGGACCTGGGCCCAGATCTTGCCTCCACATCCAGGAAAAGGCAAACAGTGGATGGGAAGCACAGCTTTGGACTCCCCCTGCCACACTAATTCAAGACCCCTTGACTTGTGGTGGGGCCATGGTGGATGCACAGAACACGAGGAACTGCAGTGGGAGAGTGCAGGGAGCACGCAAGGATGGGTGAGGGTGAGAGCAGTGGCTGCCTTGCAGGGTGGATGATCTTTCCTGCCTCTCCTTACCCTTTCCAGTGACCTGCTCGCAAGCTGCCTGGTGGACTTTGAAATGCTGCCTTTAAAACAAAATTGCCAAAGCATCAAGAAGGCCCAGGTGGGAGGGGGGAAATGCCATAAATAAGCAGACAGGAGGATTTGTTAAACACCAGCAGCTGCTGGCAAACACTCGAATATCAGTGCAGCGGGGTGCTGATGGATATGACCTCTGGGGCCACAGGCTGGTACCAGCACAGGGGGCTGTGGCTGAGCCCAGGGGGGCTGTGGCTGAGCCCAGGGGGGCTGTGGCTGAGCCCAGGGGGGCTGTGGCTGAGCCCAGGGGGGCTGTGGGGCACAGGGCTCCTGCTGTGCTGGAGGGCACCTGGCTGCACGCAGCAGGGCAGGGCTGGGAGATGTTCCAGGTGCAGACTCTCCTCCCCCCGCTTCCCACCCAGACCTCACCTCCTGTGTGAGGGGCCACGTCCATCTCCATCCCCACAGCGTTTTGGGGTTGTGTTAACCACGCTGCCCACGCCGTGGCTGTTCAGCCGGGCGGGCTGGGGAGGGAGCGGGGCTGCGGAGGGAGCGGGGCTGCGGCGGGAGCGGGGCTGCGGCCGGAGCGGGGCTCCAGCCCGGCGTGGGACCGCGTCTGCCTGCTGGAGGCACAGGCGGACACGCCGTGGGAGCCGGGCTGGCATTGCCATGGCAATGGAGATAACAACGGCAGCTGCCAGGCGGAGAGCAGGAAGGGCAGGGATCTCCTGCAGCGCCGCGGCCACACTCGCCCGTGCCGGGGCAGCACTGGGATGGCAGCTGAAGGCTCATCCTCTGACATCCCCTGTCCGAGCTCTGCGATGGCCTGGACAGCAGTGAGCATGTCTTTGCTGCAGCCCTCGGCACTCTTCACACCCTCTGCAGAGCCAGAGGATGCACTGAGAAATACATAGAAATACAGATTCAAACCCTCCAACCTGTCCAATGCCAGGTTATAATTAATCCCCATTTGCACTTCCGTCCAATTTCCCTCACACGGCTCCTGACCCAGACCAATTGTTGTATGAGGGTTCTGTAATTGCTAATCTTATCAAGCACATCGGTGTGAAGTGAGAACACTGCAATTAGCAGGGGCAGGAGCCACAGGTGAGCTGCTGCTCGGCGAGTGTTTCTCTCACCTGTGCCAGGGGAGGATGTGTGCTGGCTCCAGTGCTTGCCAGGGCTGTTCCTTTCTGGGTCTGGGCAGGATGGGACCCTCAAGGTGACCGAGGCCATAGCAGTGCCCCCAATCACCGAGCACCAGGAGCTCCAGGGTCCTGCTGGCAGCCTCTGCTGGGGTGGGGGCTCACCTTTCCCAGCCCCACATCACCACGCTGCTGCAAGGACGCTGGCAGAGTCCTTAAACAGCCCCAGAGCCTCTGAGCGGGCTCAGACAAACAAGGTACAAACCCGCAGGAGATCCTGCTCCGAGCTGCCGGGTGGGAACTGACGCGCTTTTTGCGGGCAATCTGTTCCCTCCCACTGCCCTGGCTGCCTGCCCACCCCATCTCCCAGCAGAGGCGTGGGGTGGTGAGGGTGGGTCTGGCCATCAGGGCAGTTCCATGGAAGCCCCCAAGTGCCACAGGGCTGCACAGGCAGTGCTGGCAGAGCCCGGGACCAGCCACGGCTGCAGAGCAGCAGCTGGGAGCAGAGAGCAGCTGATAACTCTCCCAGATGTTCCTCCAGATCAGGAGGTGACCCTTAGCTGGGACAGAGGGGGCTCACAGGCCTGTCTGGAAGTGGCCAAAGGTGTCGTGGTTCTGTGGGGAGTTTAGGGGTGCCTCGGGCACCACCGACACCAAACACCCCTGAGGCGCAGGGAGGGGGCTCAGACAGCCCCGAGCTGCTCTCCCAGGGGCCAGGAGAGCATCGCAGCGCCGGGTGCCCCGCCGGTGGCACGCTGCAGGGGGTGGCAGGGTCCCCACCCTCGTGGCAGCTGTGGAGTCCGTGGGGTGGTGTTGCACGGGCGCCCACCAAAACCTCTCGCTTCGCCACCCCCAGCCGTCTGTCACTGCTGACACTCACCGACAGGAATAAACTCCAACACCTACCATAAGCTTTGCTACTTCTGCTGCCTGCTCTCACTTGTTACTATCTATTTTCAAAGCTGGGGGAGCCTCTGCGTGGGGCGGCTGTTGGGCCAGGCCCCAGCAGTGGGGAGACGAGCTGTGATGGGGTGCTGGTGTTTCTGGCACAGATGAGCACAGGGGATCTCTCTCTGGTGGTCTCAGCCTTGCTCTGTGAGCAACTCCCCCTCTTCCAGCCCTTCCCAGGTGGGCACCAGCTCTGGTGCTTGGCTGGACAAGCTGCTGTGGCAGTGGTTTGGGTGCTGGTGGAGCAGGCTGGTCCTGCCCTGCCCAAGGGCTTGGCAGGCTGGTGGTGTGACCCTTCCATGCTGTGTCCAGGCACTGCCCACTGGCTCACCGGCCACTCTCACGGCTCAGCGGGCACTGACAATGCCCTGCTTGGGCAGTGCCCCAAGCCCATGTCCTGGCCTCCATCCAGCCCACTTGTCCTGGCCAGGAGCAGGACACCAACGGCTTGACCGTTCCCTGAGTCATTCCCTGGCACAGGGACACGAACCAGCAGGTTGGCTCCAGGTTCTGGGCATGGGAGCTGCATCCTCAGGACTGTCCCCAAGGAAAAACCATGGGAAGGGTGCAGTGAGCAGTGGTCAGCCTGTCCCCCTGGCCATGGGGGCTGGAGGATCCTGTGCAGGGTGGGCACAGCCCTCTCCTGGCAGGACAGAGATTTATTCTGTGTAGAGGCAGCGTGAGCAGCGTCTCTTCCCCACTCTGAGCTGCTCCCTGTGTTTACGACTCTCACAGCCAGGAAAATTCATCTTGTTTCAGGAGTGGATGCATCTCAGCTCATCCTCCAGGTGCCAGAGCTGGTGATGCTGTAAACGTCAGAAGATCTTTACAGCGGAGCTCGGCTGGGCTCAGCCTGTGCCTGTCCTGCCTCCTCGCACTGTCTCCGCTCCCCGGGGCCTCGCAGGGGACAGGCAGTGCGTGAGCAGAGCCCAGCGCCGGCTGCCGGCTTCCCCGGGGCACCCCGCGTCCCGCCCCGAGTTTTAATTGCACCATGCCGCTTTGATTCCTGGCTTTAATTACAGCCTAACGAGGCCCGGGCAGCAGGAGAGGAAAACATCAAGCTTAAAGGGAAACAAATCGGGAGAGAAAAGAACATTTACTGGTGACTAATAGGTCCGTGGCTCGGCGTGTGTGTTTGCCTGCCACAGTGCGGGACGTTGCCAGGAGGAGAAAAGGGGATTTCTTCCTACTTGGCAAGCCGAGCCACACAGTGCAGTGCAAGGAGAGAGGATTTTTTCCTGGGCCCATGCAGTTTTTGTGTTATTTTTAACACCCATTGCACAAAAGCTGAAACCCATCCTGAGCTCCGGGTAAACAGAGAAGATTTTGCCTGCTTTCACAGGCAGGGTCGGGGCTAAATAATCCCATGGTGGCAGATGGGCACGTTCACACACTGCCCTGGTTGCACCAGAGGAGATTGAGACTGATTTGGTGAGAGGAAAGGATGAGAGTTTCTGGTGCTGGCACCCAGAGCAGCCACCACCTTCACCAGGTGCCAGCACTCCGGGGGAGGATGGGGCAGGGCAGAGATTGTGGTGCTGTGAGTCCCTGAACCGAGCCCAATTCCCTCAGAGGGCTGTAGGACACTGCCCAGGACTCCCTGGGCTTTCCTTGTGCACGAGGCCTGGCAGTGTGGCACCAACCCTGTGTCCCCAAGAGCTGCCCAGGGGTGGCCGGGGTCCCTTCGTGGGCTGAGGCCTGGGAAGCTTTGCTGTGCTGGTGAGGGATGCCAGGGACAATCCCACAGGCAGGGGAGTGAGGGTGGGGACAGGGACCTGGGGACAGGGATGAGGACATGCCAGCACAGCTCAGTGGTGTTTCTGATGCTCATCCTGCTCAGCACCATCCTGCTCCTCTCCCTTGGCCTCTGGGGGGGCCCCACAAACATTTGTGGGGCTCCACATGGCTGCCTGGGCTGTTCCCCCACACCAGCAAGAGCTGGGATCTCGTTAGTGAGCTCTTGGACTTTGAGCATCTTGGAAAACAGCACTTGCTAATAAGAGAAAAAGAATGACAGCAAATAAGCCCAGCCACAGGAACATGGCCTTTTCATCCAGCATTTTTTATTCCCCCACATTCTCCCCCCTTCCCTTCTTTCGCCAGTGGATTGAAGCCACTGTAATAAAATTATTAAATATAAAAAAAAAAGATGTAGCCCCCCCCTCGATGCGGCAACCATGGAAACTGGATCAAGGGGACACCTGTACATTTCCATTCCTGCTTGCTGAATATACAGAGGAGCACTAATTAAAACCCCAGTGAGAACGGCAGGCAGAGGGAAGGAGCGGGCCCTGGGAAGGGGCTCTGTGGCTGGGATGGGCCCTGCCAGGTGTTCAGTGAGCCTTGAAAACCACCTGGTGTTTCCAGCTCCCTCCAGGTCCTGAATGTGGAACAGGTGCTGGCTGCACCCCAGCCACCGTGCTAACAAGGTGACCCCAGCCCTGATGCACCCATGAGCACCAAGGGGCCCTGAGGACCCCATCTCACCCTGGGGATGATGCTCAACAGGGCAGGGCAGGGCTGGTCCTCGGTGGTTTTATGCTTTTAACCATTTCAGCAGGAGGAAGCTCCCTGATCTGGCACGTGAGCACCCAGGAGGAAAAGGCTGTGTTTAACCTGCGGGTTTATTTTTACTGACAGCAAATGGCAGTGCCTGGAACATTCCCCTCTTTGGAGTTAATTTTTACTGAAGCTCAGTTTTAGTCATTGTTGTCTAAATCTGACTCCTCCACATTTATCCCATGGAAAAGCTCCCGCAGCTCAGCCCTCAGGATTTCAGCGGCCCCAGAGCTGGTGCACGCTGCCCGCTCCTGCCAGCCCCAGGACTGACGGCTGGGGAAAGCTTTTCCTTTCATCAGAGCAGACTGTCCTCTTCCTGCCAGAGGTGGGCAGAGCGCTGAAACCCTCTGATTGCCCATGGACGGTCTCAATTCACTCCCCAAGTGTCCTTCCCAGGCGGAGCACAAAGCGGGGCTGGCTCCAGCTGCGTGGCCATCAATCAGTGCCAGGGGCTCAGAGCTGCACCATGGCCGGGGCTGCAGCGGGGGCTCTCTGGTCACCCTGCCGGGCGATTTTCCCAGCAGGCTGCTCATTTTCTCTGTGCGAGCTGCGGAGATGACAGAGTGTGGTGAGCAGGTGACGATCCTCCTCCTCCTCCTCGGCTCCTCTCCCCCTATCAGGACACCCTGGGCTGGCACAGGAACGCCCCGAGCAGGGCGTTTGTGCTGCCCCAGCTCCAGAGCCGGGCTCTGCTCCCCGGGCACGGCAGAGGCACTGCCAGCCCGACCAGCAGCTCCCACCAAAACATCGTCCCGCGGGGCTCTGGCCAAGGGGCTCGACTTGGGCAGAGAGCTCAGGCACGCAGCTCAACTTTGGGGAGAAGAAAATTCCTCGTTTCCATGGGAACCGGAGGAGGAAAGTTTCTGGGGCTGCGGTTGGGATTCTGCCAGCCCGGCAAGGCAGCGGGACCCCGAGTCAGGCATCTCCCCTCTCTGCTCCCGGGGGAGAGCTGGCATCCAGCTGCCAGCCCCACTGCCTGTGCCCCCCCAGGTGCCCCCTGAGATGAGGGGTGCGCCGGGACTCCTCGCCCTCCCCTTCGGAGCTGTGTCAGATGTGATCTGACATTTAGCTCTCAGCTCAGCGAGGAGATGCAGAGATAACTCTAATCTGCTTTTCTCCTCCTCACGCTCTCCCTGGAGGCAAAAGCTGCTGCTGGGAGAGCAGGGGGGTTCTGGCAGCTCGGCACAACAGCACCACAGCGCTGTGCTGGGGGTCTGGAGGGTCCCCAGCATCTGGAGGTGTCCCAGCAGCACCACGCCCTCCTCACCCATGCCATCCCATCAGGCAGCAACAGCTGGCAGGACCCGAATGCCAGGAGCTGGAGCTGCTTGGGGATGTCCCAAAGGCTGCAAGGACAGAGGCACAGCAGCACCCTTGGCACGGCAAACAGCCCCCAGGTCCTGGTGGCTGTGGCTCCTGCCACCCTGCCCACGGGCCCTGCCACACCAGTGTACCCATCACCATCTGCAGCCGGGTGTCAGAGCCACCCTGGCCGGTGACTCTCTCTTTCCTGGTGTCTCAGCTCCAATTAGCGAGGCCCCTATTAATTTTTTCCACTTTGCAGCTCACGTCAGTGTCAAGCCGGCAGCGTGAGCAGCAGGAGGGAGCGGGGCGGAGGGGAGACAGGGTGTGGGGATCAGCCCAGTAATGAGGCACGCATGGGCTGAGCCTGGCTCCACAAACGGCTCGAGGTGGGAAGGAGTCCCTGAAGAGCAAAACCACCTCAGCATCCCTCCCTGGGCTGTCGGGCCCCGTGGTCCAAGACACAGACCAGGTTTGGTGGGGATTTGAGCCGCCTTTGGAGCCTCCTGCAGCTGCAGGCAGAGGCTGATCCTCAAAGCCCCCACAGCAAGGGCCAGCCCTCACCACCTGGCCTCTGCCCGGGGCAGCACCACCCTCCCCCTGCCGCGGGTCCCGCGGGGTGAAGCCGGCACAGCCGGGACCCCCGAGACACCCCCCTGGCCACTGGAGATTGCCTGGAGCAGGGGGTTAATGATGCATCCAGATGGAGCTGACCTTTCCACCTTTCCACCTTTCAGCTTCACCTGCAACTCCCTTTTCCCTGCCATTATCTGCATGGATGCCTGTGGATTTCATTTCCATATTCATGGTGTTTTAATGACCCTGTAATATCTTTATGTTCTGCAATTAAATGTGGAATCTTTTTTTTTTTTTCTTCTTCTGCAGATTAGCATCTGCAAAGGATCATTTGTGGCATTTGAGCAGAGGAAGGGAAGCCTGTTCAGGGGGGAGACGGGGTTAATTAAACTTCAGAGCACAGCAGGCTCCACTGCCAAATATCCTTCTTCCAGTGGGACGAGTGAGAGTGAGGAGGGAGCAGCTCTGGGGTTTTACAGTCAGATGGCTGGGCCGCCCCTGGGGCAGCTCCTGTGGGTGTTGGAGCGGCTTTAAATCGTGCAAGCGCACACAAGGCACACGTGTGCATGAGCAGGGCTCCAGATCTGCATCGAGATGCCTTTCATAGGCTGCAAACCAGGGCTGAAGGGCTCTGGTGTCACCCCGTGCGGGCAGGGGCAGGCGGGCTGTCAGCAGAGCCCTGGCGAGGCCATTAGAGCTCCTATCGCTCCATCTCCATCCCCGAGGCTAATGGACATCTCTGCCGCTGCACCACCCCCTCCCTGCCATGGTAATTGGGTTTCAGCCCTGCAAGATGGATGGGGCCGGGCTGAGAGTGGAGCAGGGAAGAACAGGAGGGGGCAGAGGCAGCTCTGAGTAGGACAGAACCCCCTTGAGCTCCGTGCACCTCCTGCCCCTTTGCTCCACCAGCCCCGGACCTTGTCAGAGGCGTCTCCATGGCCTTGCAGGACGGCTGGGGACAGCCAGGTGCCAGCAGCCCGGGGGAGCAGAGCTCCAGTGGTGTCCAGGGGGTCTCAGCTCATCCCTGATGGGTCATGGTGACCACCAGCAGTCCCAGAACGCTCTGTGCCTCCCACACAATCTCCCCCTCCTTCTCCCCTGGTCCTTTTGAAGCTGCAGCTGTGAACAAGATGTGAGTGTGAGGCCCAGGAGTGGCGTGTTTGGTGCATTGAATAAAGATGTGGACGAGAAATGCCTTCTCCTGTGGCTGTTTGATGTGAAGGGCAGCACTGAATTCATTAGGAATGCTGACAGGCACCACCAGAGCCCCTGTCAGCATCCAGGCAGGCAGAGCAACACAGGCTGGGGCCCTGGGAAGGTGCCACCCTGTGCAGTGGCAGGCACGTGGTGACACGCTGGCCACGCCAAAGGACCTGTGTGTGCACAGGGCTGGAAAGGAGGGCATCATCCCCTTCCAGGAGTGGGAAAGGAGGGCATCATCCCCTTCCAGGGGCGGGAAAGGAGGGCATCATCCCATTCCAGGGGCGGGAAAGGAGGGCATCATCCCCTTCCAGGAGTGGGAAAGGAGGGCATCATCCCCTTCCAGGAGTGGGAAAGGAGGGCATCATCCCCTTCCAGGAGCTGGAAAGGAGGGCATCATCCCCTTCCAGGAGTGGGAAAGGAGGGCATCATCCCCATTCCAGGTGCCATCCACGTCCACCTCCCTCCAAACCCTGCTGCCACTGGGTTGCAGCTGTGGTGGATGGACATGGTGCCTGCTCAGTCCCACCCTTATCCACCCCACAAGGCTCCCACCCCTCCCGGGTGATCCAGGGGAAGAGGGGGACTGGATGCCAGCTCCATGTCAGGACTCAGGGGCACAGGATGAGGGGCCTGGCTGCAGGGAGGGGTGTGGGATGGCCGGGCTGCCGCTGCCTCCCGCTGCTCCAGAAGGATGCAGCGTTTTATCATCATCCTGTGAGGCTGACAGGCACCAGAATTAATGAGTTCCTCATCATTGCTCCCTCATTTAGCTCCCTCCCTCGGGGTTACACACCCACAGCCCCCAGGCAGCACGGAGGGAATGGGGAGGTGTTGTTTGCAGGGGTGAGTGTGCAGGACACTTGCACAGGTAAACAAACACACCTGTGTGCCTGGCCAAGGGCTGATGGGGACGGGCCCAAGGCTGGAGGGAGTCAAGCTGCCCAGCCAGGTGGATGAGGGGTTCCTGGGATGCCCTGAGCCACGGGGACATGGACACCCTGCCCTGGCAGAGGGGCACAGGGACCCAAGTCTGGGCATAGGTGGCCTCCACACATCCCTCATCAAGCACATGCTGTTAATTACTGACACCAGCAAGAAACATTTGCCCTCAGCATGTATTTCAAACGCAGGAGCTTCACCACCTGCAGGATTGACCCCATGGAAGCCACGGGGCTGTGGGGCAGCAGCAGGTCAGGGGGACACTGCACCACACCCCAGTCCCTCGGCTGCAGAGGCTCGTGTGGCTTTGCTGTCCCCTGGGCTGTCCCTCTGGCTGTCACCACACAGCACAGCATGCAGGAGAGAAGACACTCCTGCCCTCTGGGTGCTGGCCTTTTTGGAACGTTGACATCCTGAAAGGATTGGCCATCCCAGGGGTGGTTTATTTGGCAGCAAAGGCTGCAAAACTGCAAACCCTCAGCGTGCCTGCTTGAACTGCTGTCAAACCACATCCTCCTGCCTCTACCCTGTGCTGCCAGCTGCGATTTCAGCACATGGGATGGCAGCCTGGGAGTTATCCCACCTGCAGGACTCATCCCAAGTGTGCAAGCCAGAGCCTGCTCTGAATTTACATCTGTAGATATCGCCCCCATTTTTGTGAGCCCTGCAGAGGCTGTGATATGATAAGTATTTTATTGTAAATAAATTACATTTGTGGGTTGTGATGACTTGAAGTGGAAGGAGGAAGGAAGGGAGGCAGGCTGGGAGGAGAGCAGGATGAGAAGGAACTATATAAGCATGATGCTCACCTAGATCAGCCATCCTATCACCTGTCCTCTCTGCCTCAGAAAACCTGGGAAAGGCCCCTGGAAGCTGTGCTGGGCAGCTGATAGCCACGGCGGGTCCTGAGACACCAGCACAGTTCAGAAGTGTGAACACCCATCTGAAAGCCTACACGGGTGCGGTGTTTGCGAGTAGCAGAGCTCCATCTAGCATTGGTGAGAGCTGCTGCCTCTCCAAAGCCTAATTCACAGCTGCTTTGTTAAGCCTTGGAGCTGTTCTGTCTGTCAGCAGCCTCAAACGAGCGGAAACCCAGAGTTTTTTATAGTCCGAGCTTGTCTGTGCCCTCCTCGGCACAGAGCCCACCCTGCACCAGGGCAGGACACAGCCCCACACAAATCCCCCCTTTCCCAGGCAGTCAGTCCTTTACCAATACTGACACATTCTTTTTTTCCTATCAACACTGCTTTTTTAACCCATGTAAACTTTTTTTTTTTTTTTTTTTTTTTTTTTTTTTTTTTTTTTTTTTTTT
>VZUI01044738.1:0-60562 GCA_013401135.1 Cettia cetti
GCGGGGCGGGCCCGGGGCGGGGACCGCCCGGCTGCGCGCCCTCCGGGGCGGGCCCTGCCCGCCCTTTCCGCTCCGCGCAGGGGGAGGAGCGGCTGCGGCGGCGCTGCTCGGAGCCGGGCTGCGCTGCCGGGACCGGGACCAGAACCGGGATCGGCACCGGGATCAGAACCAGGACAGCGCAGCCGGGAGTGCGCCCCCGAGCGGCGGGGCGGGCTGCGGTGCTCGGGGCTCCTCGCCCGCAGCCGGGGCACGGCTCCGCACCGGGACAGCGCGGCTCCGCTCCGCGCACCCTCCGCGCCTTTCCGCAGCCGCACCGGGGCACCGCTCCGCGCCTCTCCGGGGCACCGCTCCGCGCGATGCTGCCCGGGCGCTCCCCGCCCCGCTGCGCCTGAGGCGGACGCGGGGCGGCCATGCAGCCCTCGCTGCCTTAGCTGAGCACGGCGCTCGGGCCGGAGCCCGCGGCCACCCCCCGGCGGCACCGGCACCATGAGGAACGGCGATGACCTGGAGGGCTTCGACGGCGAGGCGTCCAGCGCCTCCATGATCTCGGCGGCCAGCAGCCCCTACCAGCCCACCACGGAGCCCGTCAGCCAGCGCCGCGGGCTGGGCGGCCTGCGCTGCGACCTGGACTACCTGCGGGGCACCTTGGGCAGGCTGAAGCTGGCCGAGGTGGTGAGTACCGCAGCGGGGAGCGGGGCTGCGGCCGGGCGGTGTGAGGGCCGGGCCCGGCCGGGCCGTGCGGGCTGCCGGGGCTGCAGGAGCGCGTTTCACCTGGGCCGTGTGCCCGCGGATCGCCGGCGTGCCGAGCAAGCCGCCGCTGCAGGGCCGGGGCGGAGCGGGCAGCCTCTCGGCGGCAGCGCCACACGCTCTGACACCCTGCAGGGCGGCGCCGTGCCCGGGGGCGCCTCCCGGCCGTGCCCGGGTGAGGCTCCGCGGGACCCGCCCGGTGCCCGGGATCCGCTCGGAGCTCGCAGAACCCTCGCTCGCCTGCTTGCCCTTAGCGGGCTGAAGTTCTCTTAAATCCATCGAGTAAAAGAGAAAGAAACCCTTAAAAATTCCCCGAACACCGAACGTGAGATTTAGTTTTGTGAAATTAAACGTGAGCTGTGTTCGTTCGTGTGCTTGGGACACCTGGGCTGGTTCAGTTTGATGGAGCCCGTGCAAGGCTTGGACCACCCCAGCAGTGAAACACATCAAAGCATTTCAGCAGTTTCTGTGGTGCTAGTGCTGATGTTGACTTCATCTGATCTGCTTTCTAAGTCACTATGCTGTTTATATTTTTCAAGTCAACAAATGTGTTTTTCAGGGTATTAGGAAAAGAGGTGTTTTATGAAAATGGCAATCACCTTGAAATAGATTTTTAAGTAATTTCTTAGAGGCTACTGCAAATTCTTGTAGCTTAAACAAGTTATTTGAGAAAAGTGATGCCAGAAACATTTTTATATTTCATATATATAACTTTGGCATTTAAAACCACCGCTGTTAGTACAAGGCGAAACTTGCACATAGAGGTTTCATGAGAAACACATTGGAAGTATCCTGGCTTCAGCTGCACACAAGTTTATAGAGGACTCTGGTGATGAATTCATTTTTAATGAATGCCCAGTAAAATCCGGGATTTGGAAGTGTGATGTATTTTCTTCTCATCTCTTCAGCACAGGGTAGGATCTGTGTTCTGCAAGTGGTAGCACAGTGAGGGTTAGCCCTGTAGAACAACAGGGACCAGCAGTGTGTGCATTGTGTGTGTTCAGGACTGGAGCCAAGGCGTCTGTCATCACTGTGCAACATCTACCTGTCTTCGAGCTGTTAAAAACTGTCCATGTGGTGGAACTCCTGGGGTGGTGCTGCCTGATACACTGAAATAATCTGCCCTCGGGATTTTTGTTTCAGTTCCTACTGCAGGTCCTTTCTGCAGTACACTAATAACTGTGGTGAGTCTTGTTAAAAACTTGTCATTAAAATGACTAATTACTGATCGTAACTGAATCCTTTATTATTAAATCCCACTTACTTGGAACAAATCCCAAAGTTTTTAAGTCATGTAAAGAAAGATGGGGGAAAACCATGCTCTGCTGGAGTTAGAGAGGTTTCCTTGTCTCTGGACAAAGACACTGCTGCTCCCAGTTCATCGTAGGGAAGATTTATATTTGCAGAGCAGTGTCTTCAGAGGAACTGAGCCATGCTTTGTGCTCTTTTCATAAGAATGATCTGAGCTTTTGCATGTGGTTCCCAGGAGTGTATGAATACAGAGGGACAGCAGTTAAGAAGAAATTAAATTAGCTAGTGTAGGGTGGAAGGCTGTGCACCACCTCAGCCTGGTTAGTTGTACTCCAAAAAACTCCTCATTGATGGTAATGGGAGAGCAGACTAGTGACATTTGCAAACCAATGGAAAACTGAGCAGTGTTGGAAAAGAAAGGAGAGAGAACACATTCCACTGTCTACTTAGGTTGCTTATTTGCCAAGTGTAATTATTTCAATTACAATATTCAATAACGCCTTTAAAAAAAAAAAACCTGAAGGAACTGAAATGTAACAAAGTCTCTTGTATAGAACTTCATCTTTTAAAAACAAGAAAGGTGTCACACAAAAAGACATTACAAAACCAGCTCAGGTGTCACACAAAAAGACATTTACAAAAAGGAAAAAGGCAAGTACTGGTTAAGATAAAAGTCTCTAAATGTATTATAGTAAAAAAAAGAATGTTACAGGAAAGATTATAATGCATGTGCTTCATTTAGCGTCAGGATTTGTCTAAAATACATTCGTGATTGGCAGGCAAAATATCAGCTCCAGGCAAACATTGCTGCTGCTTGTTCTAATCTCTGGTTGAAGGGCTTCCCACAAACTGCCCTGTGGTGCTGTGAGAAGGAAAGCTGCTGCTCTGTGCCTTGGACGGCCCTGCTTACAAACGCCCATTTTTGACTGTCAAAAGCAGAAGGAGCAGGGAACAGGGAAAATCCCACATCACTTAAAATAGGTGTAAGGCTCTGTTAATTTGTTGTAGATTTATCTTTATGGATTCAAATAAAGGGGTTGTTACAGGAGGGAAACCATGATGTCATTGTAGGCATATGGAGTAATGTCAGTGCTGCTAGAGAGGAGAATGGTTTTAACTCATTAATATTTCAAGAGAATGTGCCCCAAAGTGTCCTCTGAAGGGACACCAACATAATGGGTTATGATGATCTTTCATGTATAGTATTGTGCAGCTTATTTCTGAGTCTTGTTTTGGTTTTTGCTAAGTTTAGATTTGGTTGCAGACTGGAAAACTGTACAATTTAGTGCTTACAGCTCCTCTTTATGGCCAAGCTGAAGGGTTCCCACTCCTTGGATCTGCCTGCCAGTGGTCAGTAATAGCAGTGTGAGGAACAGTGAGGCAGTAAGGGAAAGGGCCCATGTGGAACAGCTTAGCATTGAACTGATTTCCCTGATTTTGACAGTGTTATTGCCTGGTAGGTGAGCTTTTCAGAAAGGAGTCTTTTGCCTATATCTCAGTGTTTTTCCTTTGGAGACGTCACCATTTACCTCCAGCATTTAAAAGGATGGAAGGTGTGAGAGAGAGGTGGCTGTCCTTGGGGAGCAGAGCAGGAATGTTCTGTAGAGTTTATTCTCATTACTTTCTGGCGTGAATTTGTTTCTCATGCTTTTGAGAGCTTTAATACTTCCCATGGTGACTATTGTACAACAATGAAATATCACTGGAAAACTTTGCTGTGGATGTCCTCAAATGATTTATTTCAGTACTTTCTCCCTATTCCCTTGAATTTCCTTAGGAGAATCCTCCTTTTCTTGAGTGTGCTTGCTGAAGAAAAGTGTTTACTGTGTGAGGAGTCAGGAATGGCCTATTTTGTCATGCAAAGGAGATAAGCTGGTTAGCAGGTACCACCACTTTGCTGGAAATAGCTTCATTTTAGATGAGACTGCTCTTTTTTTCATTTTACTTTTCAGCTTTTATAATTTAATATTAATAATATTTTCCTTGATTATGCTAATTCTGCACCTCCAAGGATCTTGCTGTCATTAAAGCTGGGCATAGACACATTTCCTGCTGAAATTCCCGTGGCCAGTTGTGGCTGCCCTTGGTCTGCTGCTCAGTTTTTCTGGGAGTGTAGCCCCAGGTGGGCTGTTCATAGGCTTTAAGGAAAGGAAAACCAGGATCCTGGTGGGAACCCCGTTGGTTCTCTGGGGAATCCTGCCAGGTTTGCACAGGCACTTGATTTAAAGTAACATTTATCAATTTTAACAGCTGGGCCAGTGGGTGTGAAGAATTGTGCCTGGTCATTTCCCGTGACATTGGCAGCAGTTAGGAATGGTTTATCTGGAGCAGCAGGATCACAGAGCAGCCTTCTGGTGGAAGCAACAAGAGGCAGGAACTCTTAGCATGTGCTAAGAGGGTGGATGGCATTTGTGGGGGTTGGTGATGGCTTCTGTGGTGCTAGATTGTCTTCTCCTCATGTGTTTGTTCCAAATGCTACAAAATCCGTCGGAGATTCCTTTTAAAGAAGATAATACTTCTGCTTGGGAGGTCTCTGAGCTGCGAGATGCTGATGAGTGTGCTGGGAAGTATCACTCCGTGCTTGCTCTCCTCTTCTTGTCTATAGCATTTGATATTGCCAGGGGAGGCAGCAGTTTGAGCTAAATGAAATCTGATGGGAATAGCAGTTCAGATATTCACTGTTCTTGGAATAAAAAGTTCCATCTTCATTGGTGGAGAGTAGCTGAACATTGAAAAAAAGTTGTTCCAGATTCAGAAATGGGTTGCTGAGGCCAGGACTACAGTGAAACTCTTGGCTGTCAGGTTCTGGTGCAATGAAGAAAACAAAATTCAAAAGCCAAGAATGCATGTCTACATGGGTAATAAAACTATTGAGAATTCTCATTATTGATTATATTTGAAAATTAGAGTAATAATATTTATGTTCTAAGGAATAAGCTAATTGCTGATTATTAGAATCTGGTAGAAAGCTCTTCTGAGGTGTTCAGTAATGTCATATTTAGTTATTGCTGCCTTGTGTCTTGACCTCAGCGTCTCAGTTGGAGGGGAGGATTAGATGGAGCCCCTGGCCTTCCATCTCTGTGTGATGTGTTACCCAGAGGGCCTGACTTGCCTGCTCCTTTGCCCCTGCAGTGCTCTGGGTGTGATTCCTGACTGGGAATGGGTGGCTGGAGCAGGAGCCCAAGCTTCCCAGGCAGCTCCATCTGTGTCAGGGAGGTTACCAGGGGGCCGCTGGATCAGTGTGAGTAAAGGGAGATTGCTTTTGCATTGTTTGTTGCGAAGTGGGGGTTTCTGTCAGTGGGGTGTTAATTCACTTCCAGGGAGTTAATGAGGGCAGGGGGAGACCTTCTGAGCCAGGTCACATCAGGCAGGCCTTCAGCGCTAGGTGCTCCTGGTGAAAAGCAGAGCACGGCAGGAGACACCGAGCCTTAGAGGGACCTTCGGGTCCCCAGCAGCCCTGTACCTGCCTTTTTTATTTGTTCACAGCTGACGGTTTCACCGTAAGGTTTAGTTCTCTTCATCTATTCTGCACTTTGGAGGGATAGAAGCCTCCCTCCTTTTCATTGCTGATTTAGTTTGAGCAATTCATAGCTCTTTGTTCCTGTGTTAACGCTGCACTTGCTGTAACTCCTCGTGCCCCTGGTGCCCTCAGGCAGCCCCGTGCTGCTGCAGGAGGCAGCCCAGCAAGGTTTGGACAGCGCAGCAAGGCTGTGCCCCGGGGCTGTGCCCTGGGGCTGTGCCCCGGCCCCCCCTGCCCGTGTGCCGGAGGGGCCGGGCTCCAGCAGCCGCACCTCAGCAGCTCTGCCCTTCGGGCTGCCTCCCGCCGCTCTGTGCAACGTCACTTCTCCAGACACTTCTCTCTCAGCCCAGGGTCACACTGGCCATTTATAGTCACTCTGTGATGAACTGCATCGTCCACCTCTTTATTGTCTTATGCTCTCCAAACAATGAATGTGTGTTACTGTTAGAAATCACTGTGATTTTATTGTGTCATGCTGAGCTTTGATTTTGGCGGCATTTGTAGCTTGTTCAGAAGATGTTGAGTATTACAGTGGATACTGGGGATCTCTTGGTCTTAGAAAAAGGCTGTTATATCATATGGAGAGGATCAAATTTGTAATGCACAAATATGCTTAGAAATCCTCTTCTGGTGTCTCTTCAGTGCCTCTGAAACTCTTGGTTTTTCTTCAAAAAGATTTCTTTTTAAAGGTTATAGATCTGCATTGCTGTGTGGTGATATTTTTATCCTAACATTTACTGTGGAAGAATAATAGGATAGCTCTGTTTAGCTTTGCTTTTTTATTTTTTCTGTGAACAACTAAAGAAATTACTGTGGCTGTCTTCCCACAGAAAGGTAAGTAGGTTTTGGTTTCTTTCATGATGTCTCTTAACTACCATCTGGTCATGGGATCATATCCTTCTGCCAGTAAACTCCAAATTCCTGTTAATAATTTCCTCTTAAGATGGTGGATAGTTTTTAAATTCTGATTTCAGAAGAAATTCCTACAACATGTATACCAAGTATTTTTTTCCCTTCCAGTATGAACCAGTGCAGTAGTAATAGATACACTACACTAATTAGTTCTCATGGTATTAATAATTGGAAAGCTACCTTTACTTCTTGTAATGTTTCTGGTAATGTCTTTTGTTGATGAGGCTCCCTAGTGATTTAATTATCATCTTGAGATAAGAAGACAAGGACTAGAAATTTAAGAGGTTGTGTTTTTCTTGTAACATAATCAGTGTTGGAGGAATCTGTTACTTCTGGTGAGAGTTAATGCATTGTTTTGTCAAATCAACTTGCACACTTTTCAGTAGCCATCCTCAAAACTGCATTTCATCAAAATCTCTCTTGCTTCAGGACCTCTGCAAATAATTTTGTACTGAAATTTTGCATACAAAGAAAACCAAATGCACAATGAAGAGGCATCTTAATGCATTAGGATTTTAGCTTTTATATTTTTCAAATCCTGTAGTGCATTAGTGTATAAACTTCATATAGAGTGTTAGTTGTCAGACAAAACAATCCCTTTAGGCCTGAAATTCAAGGACACCCTACAGCCTCAGGCCCTGAAAAGCATAAAAAAAAGAGTGAATTTGAAGGGAGCAAACCAGGGGGAATATGACTCCATTACCTGAAGCTGTAATTGGAGGATTAACCCCAGATATGTAAATGGACCAAACTTATAATTGTCTGAAAAACTTGTGACCGTCATCCATCTTGGGTGTAGCCCCTCTGGGAGGCTTCTGACTGCCCAGGGTGTACCTATTGAGGGTCTTTAAAAAATACCTGCTTTTATTCTCTTAGCCTTGTCCAGCCTCTGTTCCAGGGAGCCACTCCAAGGCATCCTCTTGACAATGCCTCAGCTGCTGTTGTTCTGTAGTGCCAAAGTCACCATTTATTAGAGCTGCAATTAAAAATATGTTCTTATTAAAAAAAAAAAAAAGTTACCTAATTCTTAGATGATTTGTGTAGTTGCTTCCAAAACATGGAAGTAATGTTTAGGTTTCCCTGGAACTTGTACCATCAACTCCAGAATATGGGAGGAGGGAAGCAAAAGCTGGATAGCACTAACCTGGTGTAGAATAAGTGTAAGTTAACGTCCAGTCATGAGTAGAGAAAAGATGGGTCAGAAATATTTCTGACATTGGGCAGAGTAGTCCTAGAGCTGGTGTAGCTCTCACCCAAAGTGAGAGGGCTGCTCACAGTCCACAGTGGGGGTTCAGGTGAGCAGAGATCCTCTGAAGTTTTAATCTCACCATGTGCAAATTAAACTAGGAACTATACTCAGAGTATCAGATTCCTGACTGTGGTGTTTAATGAACTGTAATTAAGGCTCTGGTGTGTAATGCCTTAGCTTGTGGAAGAATATGATGCATTTTTACCCAGACAAGTGTTCCAGCATCCAGTTAAAATTCTGTTAATATCTAACTTGATATTCAGGTAGTGAGCTTGCACATCTTTAGCTTTTCTTTAGCTTTTCTTTAGCTCCTTTGTTCCCCAAAGTGTTGAGGTCGCAGGTGAGCTGATCCGGCTGGGATTGTTTGCTTCATTCAGGAGAGCCTGAAAGCCCAGCAGTGCCAGTGAGTAGGAGCATGTCGTGTGCCGTGTCTGAGTGGCACGACGCGCTGCTTCTGCTGTGACTTTCACTGAAGCTATCCCAAGGCGTTTTCAAACGCTGTAAATCTGCCAGTGTTACAGCACTACTCGAACAGGTCTGGCAGTTTTTTTCCAAATTATTTTATGAATCGACTACAACCATTTCCATATTAGGAATTTTCTGTACTTTTGTACATTTTTGAACTGAAATGCTTGTGGCAAGGAAGCAGCGAGCATGGTTGTGAATATTATTCAATGCTTAAGTTCTCAAACTCTTTAACAATCTGTAGTAACTTCTGTCTCAGAAAATTATTTTCTTGCTAGAAACTGATACTGCCTCTTGAGTGTTGTGAACGGATTAATTAGCTGTTTCATCACAGCTCTTCTAAAAAAAGCTAATGGTTGCATTTAATGCTTAGAAACATTCTATCGAATGTAGAGGAAACGTTTTGTTAAACAGAGTGATATTTAAAGCTGAGATGCTGGTGTGATTAGTATCGTTCTTGAATTGCGTTGGGAGCCGTGCAGCGGCGGCCGCAGGCCGGCGTGCAGCCGCTGGTGTGCAGGGTGGTGCCGGAGGTGAGGCAGCGCTGCAGAGGCTCCGTGCTGCTCACGGCCTTCTCCAGGCTGCAGGCTGAGGCTGCTGCAGGCTGAGGCTGCTGCAGGCTGAGGCTGCTGCAGGCTGAGGCTGCTGCAGCCCGGGGCACGGCTGCTCTCCACTTGAAAAAATCCCAGGACGTGCAGTAACGCAATGGCATCTGGGGGCTCTGTTTTGGTGGAGTTGCTCTTGCATCCCTCGTGTCAGCCGGTCCGAGCGGCGTTCCCCAGCACAGCTGGCAGTGCTCTGCACGTCCTGGCCGCATCTCTTGTTTTAATGTTCTCTTTCACCAGGATGTCTGGACTCTTTTTGCCTTTTAAGGGATGGCATCTAAGGGGGCCTTCGGGTTACAGTCCTGGGAACGTTGGGATTGCAAGGACATTTTGCACCATTTCCTTTAAACGAAAACAAACCCAAAAAATTTCAATGGATTCTGTAGGACTACTTTAAGTTCTTCACTGTTTTCTCATTAAAATTCTTTTCTTGTTTTAGTATCTGTGGGATGTTTGATGTTTACTCATAATTTGGATTAAATGGGGTTTTAAAGGATACAGGCTGATTCTGATAGTGATAAAATAGAACTTTCACTTTTTAAAATAGCTAAACAGGCTAGTTAAACTAGAGGCTGTACAGATCAAATATTTGACAAATTTTATGATTGTACCTTTACTTCTGAAAACTAATAAATGACTTAATTTATGTTTGTTACCAAATTTACAGTTCCGTGTTTTATATTGTTTTGACTAGACAGGTTTCTAGCACAGGCTGGCCTATGACCATGGATGGGAACATGAAGCCAGTTCAGGAGTTCTTTTTAAATATTTTAAAAGACTTTTCTTTAAAAGTTGAATAGAGGATTCTCATATATGAAGCAATAGGGGTTTTTTGAACTTTATTTTAAAACCATTGAAATATGATCTCAGTAATGTGCTGTATTCCAGCAGTGTGTGTGTACAACCCCAAGACAAGAACAGGGCAGTTATATCTGCCCATTTGGTTTAAATAGCGAAGATATGATAAGCTCTGCATTCTTACAGCTTGACTTAATGGAAAATGCCAGGAAGTGGAGAGGGCACTTCACCCTTGCTGCGAGGTTGGGGAGGGAAAGGTGCTGGGAGGTACCTCCTGAGCATCCCACACAGGTGTTACTAACAACTCATGAATGCTGGTACAAAACTGGTGACTGCTGACTTCAGTGACACTGAATGTTAAATTAGTCACAGAATCACAGAATTTTCCAGGTTGGAAGAGACCTTCAAGATCATCGAGTCCAACCCATGCCCTAATACCTCAACTAGACCATGGCACCAAGTGCCACATCCAGTCTTTTTTTAAACACGTCCAGGGATGGTGACTCTACCACCTCTCCAGGCACGCCATTCCAGAAGTCTGTAAGACTGACAGGATTTGGCACTGATTTTTAAGGAAGGTTTTATTTCCCTGCTTTGGTGCCTGAAAGTGAGGCTTGCTAACATTCAGGTTACTGAGTGAGGCTTGCTAATGGAGTCGTTAAACTGTATTTATTCTCCATTTGTTACCTGTAGCTGGTTTTTACTCTGTGTTATTATTGTGGTAAAGCCTGCATGAGTAGGACCCTAGCAGCAAATGGGGCTAATGGGGAAATATTCTATTCTCCCTTCTACCCCCACTGCTTGTAGCTGGCAGTGGCTGAGGAAGATGCAGATGACTCAATGCATACAAAATTACATTCAGTGTTGGCACCAAAGAAATGCATGGTGGTTTCTTTGACCTATTTTTGCCTCTCTTGTTGAACAACATGATATGCAAATGCTGGTCAGATTGTGATAAAATTGGACTTGAAGAAACCTAGCTGGGTAGTCCTGCTGTTTAAGAATTTCCACTCAGTGTTGTGTGAGTGCTTTAATTACAGTTTTTTATCAGCACCCTGGAGCCCTGTTCTGAGGTCTGGCTGCGCTGCAGTGGTTTGTGTGCAGAGTTCCCTGGGCTGTTGCCTGTCCCTCCCTGCTCCTCTGGGGCAGGCAGGGGGACACTGAGGCTTCTTGGAGAATTGTACTGCCTGACCTTGGTGAGCTGCAGCTTCCTTGAGGAACCTGCCCTGTCTGGCACCAGGGAGCATCATTACCAGACCAGCTTGTCCTGCGTGGGAATTAGAGATGGCTGTATAAACTCTGCTTGCAGACACTGCCAGAATGAGCATGAGGCAATGAATGGAAAAATTAAGCCTCAAGTTATCAGGATGTGGTGAAAAAGGGGTGAAGAACCATCTACCTCCCTTAGTTTTTCTGTGTGATGGCACTCACTGTAGCCGTTGGCACAATTAATGTATTGTAGATGCAAAATAAACCTTTCTGTTTATGAGTTGTTCTCTTTACTGGGTTGTTCAGGAATGAAGTGATTAATGGAGAATATGAATGGGAAAGTTAGAAATACGAGACCCTGTGCTGGGATTTTGTTCATTATTGTCTTGAAGGACCTGTTGCTTATGAAAATATTTTGATTTGTGCTACACAAGAATGATAGTTCCTGGGGACTGGAGGCACAGGTTCCTGTGGAGAGGAATTGGTGGGAGAAACCAGTTATGTTTTGCATGTTTTGTTTGCCTTTGTTTAAAGCATGGCTCTCTGTATGGTCTTCAAATGAACCTTCCTGTAGGGTTGGGTTGCTAAAAAGCTGTTGATGGGCTTTTGTTTATGGGACAGGTGGCACACTACATTCATTTTTGTCTAGTCTGAAAAGTTTATTTGAATCTCATTCAGATTTCAGTGGAGAATGTCATGTGCCTAAAACAAAAACCTCTTTGCAATGTGCCTTGGCTTCAGATGCTATTCAGTGGTTCTTTTAGTCATCTGCTTGTTGGTTAAAACCTAAAATACATCTAAATCAGACTTTTTAAGGGTGGGTTCATTGTTTTTGTTTTCTTAGGAAGAACTGTATTTATTTTATCTGTCAAAACCTACTATGTGTTTAATGGTACTTGAACTGGAATCAGTTTTGCATTTATCTAGAAGATAAGAATGTTTGTTATATAAGTGTGTCCAAGCAATAACAAAACTCTACTAATGCAGTTAGCAGGAAATAAGTCACCACATCATGTCTGTAGCTTTTTTTTTTGTTCTAGATTCTGTGATTAAGTTCAGTTTAAAAATTGATGCATTTCTGTTTCAGCCAGTGGAGAAGTTCTTCTGTTCACTATAGTTCATTTTTTTTTTTTTTTGTAGAATAAGCATTAATTTGGATGTCATAAATGTTTCAAAACAAATATCAGTCTGCTATTGATTTTGAGTGTTGACTACCCTCACTCTAAAATATGACCCTTTCTCCTAATACACCATCAAAATGTTTCAGGCCTCAGCAATGTGTTCTGTATTTAGAATTGGTCTTTTGCCTAAATTGAGACTGGGAAGTCAGCAGTAGCTGAATCTTAGGGTTATAGAAAACTGCTGGAGGTGGCAAAAGATCAGGTGGTTTAGTGAAGATTCCACAGTATTTAATGCACTGAAGTTTTGCCACATTGCAGCCAAAAGTGAACTAAGAAATAATGAAAACTTTTGCAGCTCCATGTAAAACACTAGAGGTGCAACGATTATCTGAAACTCATATTTTCTCCTTTTATTTCTCTCACCACCAAAACCAGATCAGAGGTGAATTGGGAGTCCTGGTTGAATTTCTCTGGGTTGGTTTGATAGTATTTTTGCCATTAGAGCACAATTTAGTTTATTCGGGTGCTGGAATCACTGGTGGTGTTTAAGCTTCCCTCTCTGGTAGGTGCTGCTCTTTCTGTCTTGCAGGAAAAGTTTAATGCTCCTTTGTGATTTGATTCCCCTTGCAGCCTCTTACCAGAGTTAATAACACTTTTCATGGAGTCTTAAGGATGCAGACCAGGAGCAGGCTGGAAATCAGTCATTTTTTGCTTAGGGTAAAAGATGTTTTCCTGCTGGAGGAGCAGGACTGTGTTTGAGCCATATGATTCCAAATATTCATATCTGTGCCAGCTGTTTTAGATGTGGGAAATGCATGTGCTTTGCAAAGAATGAGACCCACTTCATTTCATGCATAAAGTTGGGACTGCTGGGCCAAGTAAATGAGAACAATAAATCTAGATTTTAATTCAAGAAAGTTCAATGACTTCAGATACTTTAGGTGGTGTAAAAGCAATATATTCTTCCTTATTTTGTGCATGTATATTCTTCCGTACCATTAATTTAAACAGTCTGGATGTAAAAATGTCTTGCTAGTGTGACATTCTTACTAAAATTCTGTGGGTATTTTTCAGGCAGAAAAAATGCTGACCAGTTTGTGGTTTTTTGGAAATCATGTGTAATTATGTCATTTAACCACACAATAAGGCTTTCTGTGGTAATGTTTTAGATAAACAGGAAAACTCATTTTTTTTTACTTTGTTTTCATTCCAGACATGTCATTTTTATTTTAAGTGCACAGTTCTTTGATTATTTTCCTCAAAAATATAACACAACATATTCTGACAGGAAAAATACACCATTAGCAACCTCTTAAAAGTTCTTTTTCAGCGTTGGTACCTGTCAGAGCACGTTTTCTCCATTTGTGGAATTACAGTGTTTTATGTCTGATGTGCCTGTGTTGCCAAGATAGTGATGTAAATATGAGCCATTTACATAGCCCCGAGGCAGATGATTTCTTCATTAAGGGCCCTTCTCCAGGGGAATTTGCAGGAAAGTTGAGATGGATGCAATAATGGCAGGAGGCTGATGTGGCTGCCTCCAAGGACATTGGATCCCAGAGCAGAGGCTTTCTCTCAGGAATTCCCTGGCCCTAATTTGTGGTGGCTCCATCGAGCTGCTCTGGGGGCTCAGTGTTGTTGAGTGCAGGAATTACCTCGGCAGTGCTGCACACCCTGGGCAGTAACATTTGCCAGTTTATTCAGCTTACCAGTTTATTTAGGGTTAAAAGCACAAAATGGCATCATTGGGAAGCGCATCTCATATTTAATCCTCTGCTTGGGGCTTTTTCCTCCTGCCTGTGAGGTGTGGTGGTGGGAAATGGGGGATGAAGGGCAGGGAATGCTCTGTCAGAGCACTGGAGCTGTATTGCACACGCTGGCAGAGCCAGACCTTTCCTCAGCTTACCCTGAGCATACCTTGTTCCTTCTGAGCCTGCTCTGTTGACCAGGTTCTTGCAGGAGAAAGGTGTTACTTCAGGTAGCCTGGGCTACCTCTGCATGGACCTCAGCATCCAGAATTAGCAGATGTTCCCATTTTAATGCAATATTCTTACTTTAAGAAGAGTGGAAGTAGAAAAAAAACCCAAAAGCAACAGCTAAAAAAGAGAAAGATTAGTAGTAAAAGAGGGCTATACCAATTTTAGAGTGTTGGAATAGAAAACTCTCCAAAGTACTCGGTGCAGAGAAAAACAGATGAAAAGGTTTGTTTTGTCTATCAGAGAAAACTTTCTCTCTTGCCTCAGCCCAAGAAAGCTGTAGCTGTGTTATTTGTAGGAGAGAGCAGTAATTCATGTAAGAGGAGATTTCCACTGCATTCAACTTCTTATTTTTCCTTGGTAAACCAGCCTCGAAACTTCTGCTTGTGGAAAAACTTGTCAAATTTCATCACCCTAAACTATGGAAAGATGTGGGATTTGAAAATGGGGGTTGCCTCCTGTGTTGGACAATTGTTGTGGTTTATTTTGTTGGCCAAGACCTGTGCTCTGATACAGTGCTGTTCCCCTGGTTTTCTGGGTTTTTGAGCTTGTCTTGGAACTGCAGTTATGGGAGGCAGAAGCAGGATCCTGGTTTTTTGAGAGTTACGAAACAAGGACGAAGCAGCTGGGGAGTTGGGTTTTTTCTCTGTAGGTTTGTGTCTCAGTCACCTGGAGCAGTGCAAACCTGGATGGGGCATGGAGGCATCCCAGGAGGGCTGGAGGGCCTTGATCCTTGTTTCCTGTTCCCAGGAGAGTGTGTGTCAACATGGAAAGACAAGGCATCAGTTTTATCTGGGATGTGAGCTGTGGTGGGGGGAAAAGGCAAGGAAGCTCTGGAGAAGGGACTTCTTTTGCAGTTTGCAGTGAGGCACTCTGCTTCATGGCCGTGCCAGCCAAGGGTGATCTGTGTTAATTCACTGCCTCATTTATGTACACTGTCTCCTAAATTATTTATTTCATACATTAAAAACCACAAAGATCATGAATGTTAACACATAGTTGGGGGTTTTTTAATGAACCCTATCACTGAGTGAGCTGTGGACTTTGAGAAGCAGCTTGGGTTCATGTGGCAGCATTTGCACAACACTTTTAAGGTCTCTGAGTAAGTCATGGGGTTGTGGAATCAACCCCATGTATTTCACTTTCATTTCATGTGTTCTGAGTAGTTTGCTTTTTTATTGAAGATAAAGTTAGATTCCTCCCTGAGTGAATGGCCAAAGATACGCTGCTGTGTTTCATAGAAGTTTCATGTAATTTGTAACTGCAAGTTGGAATTATGTTTCTGGCAAATTTATAAATGTGTAGGAGGACAAGATTATCCTGATGTTTTAAAGAGAGTATATTTTGTATTGAGGACTGAGATTTTGATTGCAATTAGGAAAAGGGAAATTTCTGTAGGAGGACAGCTTTTTTCTGATGTAGTGATTAATGTGGATTTCATTTTTTTGCCATGGCTGTACTGTGAGACAGGAGTGGCAGGTAGCAAGAGGGTACTATCTGTAGCACTGGCAGAATGGACTGTCTTTGAGAAGGAGGACATATATTTTTATTGTAAGAAAAATAGTAACAGATTTAGCTGTAATCTTATTTGAAGTACCAAAGAGTTAGAAATAAATTGCCTGTATGGGAGTATTCTCCTTTTCCTGTGTCCCTCCATCAGACAGGGATGCAATTGAGGTTTTCTCCCATCCTCTCTAAATGAATTTATCAGTGGACTTGGGCTGCCACACCCCAGGCCACTGCACTGCTGCTGCACATCCTAAACTGGTGGCGTACCTTTGCTTGCATTTGAAATGCTTTGGGTTAAGTCAGGCCTAAGTGTACACAGCTAATGCTTTTTTTCTGATAAAGGTGTGTCACAGGTAAATGTATTTTATAGCTTCTTAAGGGATAAAATGAAATCTAAACGTGGAGTAGCTCTGGAGTTTATTAATTCTGGGCTTGGGAATATGTAAATAACACAGGATTATTTGAGTTCATTGCTCCAGGTGCCTCTTCAGTACATAATTAATTTCCAGTGATGTTGCAGGAAACTCTTTGGTCTCTTTTGAGCTTTACCAGCCAAGATGGGTGTGTTGGCCTTGAAGAAACTGCTGCCTGGTGTGGAGAAGAGTCACTGTAAAAGTTTATCAGCCAAATACTGGAGTTACTGCCCAAAAAGCACCAAATGTTGGGCAGATGTGCCAGGGATTTTGGCTCCTTCATCCTAATGTTGGTGGCACAATTCAGAGTTGTTCATGTTTTGAGAAAATTAACCTAATATTTGGGGCTTGTACTACAGTATTTCTAGAAAATATTGCAGAACCATATATTTTAAAAGAAAAAAAAAATGCAAGTGTCATAATATGTTAAAAATAGCAAGAAAAATAGAAACCTTATTATATTGGAAAATCCAGAAGTAGATATTTTGCTGGCTAACATTTAGCATTAATATGTGATGTTGATCCTTCTTGAAAGAGTAAAGATTAGTTTTTAAAGCTTTTTTTTTTTTTAATGCATTATCATCTTCAGTTTTGAGGCTTGTTTTTACAGAGAAGATGAACTTCATTACATGCCAGTACTTTAAAATGAGGCTGTGTCTGGTCAGTAATTTTTTTTTTGGTATGTGTGTCATTGCTGAAATCATACTTTGATTATGCTTTGATTCTGAATATTCCATTTCGCACATGATCTTTCTTTCTGAAGCTATTCAGTGTCAAAGCTAAGACCTGAAGTGTTTAATCACTGGGTATCCATTGAGAATTTGTTTGATATTAACTAGCCTGCTCTGTTAGCTGACAAAAATTAGTGTAACATCTGCTCTCTTTAATGTACATGTGCCAAGTGAACTGTGAGAGGTTTTCCAACAAAGTGTGAGTTTTTTTATTAAAGTAGTTTTGCTGAGTTTTAATCTGGTTTTAAATTTACATTTTCTGCTGTGTTCTGAGGTACGTGGCAAGTGAACATGAGGGGCATTGTCCTTTTCTTAGAATTACTGCTCATGTTGTTGCAAAAATTCTTCCTTGGTGACTTCTTTCAAAATCCGTTTTCTTCATTTTTCAAGTTTTGTTGGGGGAGGCAAAGACAAACCAATGGATGAAGCATAAAAAGTGCTTGAAGGAACTGTATCTGGGAAACATTGAAGTTGGCAAAGGATTTAGCAGACACTGGTTTTTATCCTGGCTTCTGTCAATCTTCTAAACTTAATGCTTGTGCAAAACATTCAGATTCTTGACTATTTGGCTCTGAGGAAAGTATCTCCCTTAGTTCCTTATCTTCAGATTGAAGTGCTTACTGCAGCCTTGATAGAATTCTGTGGCACAGCAAGAAGAGAATTCATTCTAAAAAATGTCAGTGGGTGGATGGGGGTGGTTGTCCTGAAAACCGAAGCAAAACACTCTTGAGGCCTTCCTTGCTTGTCCTGGAAAATGCAAAAACCCCAACTAAACAGCAAAAAAACCCCAAACCACACGTGCAGATGCTTCTCTTGTGTCAGTTGTGTTTGAGGAGGAATCACTGGCATGCTGACGTGGCAAGAGAGCTGTGTGCCCGTGGTGTGTCAGCGGTGTCCCATGGTACCCATGTGGTGGCAGCTGTCCCTGCTGGCTGATACTGGGCTCTGGGGGGAATATATTTTAGTTTTGTCCACTGGGCAGACTTTATTTTCCAGTACAGCAAGCATCAGGGTTTTCTCCTAAATGGTGAATTCAACTCTTGTTGAATTCAGAGTGCTCACGTGTTAACTCTTCTAATAAATCCTCTGAATTTAGTGTGACCTATCATTTTCCCAGTTCCATGTTTGTGTTTGAAGCACGAGGGGATTTTCCTTCATCTCTTAGCTGCTTGTTTTATCGTGTTATAAAGGAATGATAAAATACGTTTTTGTACGAAATATGGTGTATTGATGGATGATAAATGTGAAAAAGGCAGACATTATTGGAGACTGATAGAAATCCTGAATCTATTCTATTTTGAATTGATTTAGGTCTCAATGGGTAATGAATTTAGTAATAGTCTTTATTCAGGTGTCTTTCACAATCACACAACATTAAAACTCTGTAATTGTGCTTGAGGTTGACAAATGCATTCCGTCTTCTAGTTTTGGAATAGTGTATCATGAGTGAAAAATTAAATAAAATGTTTGAGGTGCTGTTTGCATGTTAAGCCTGTGGCCTTCAGGGGTTTCATGCTTTTTGGGGCGTCCTGGTAATTTTGATGTTAGAGTCCTTGTGATTTTGCTCAAGTGTTCTTTGTTGAACGGGACAAATCCAGTAAATCTTGCATTACTTTGCTTTTGTTTTTGCTCCCTAGACAGTGCCCTGCTGTAAACTAAAATCACACATTCCTGAGTGTAAACCGATCATGTTCCCAATGGAAATTTCAGGAATACTTGTGGCTACTTTCAAAATGTGGAAATCTATTTATTTTTTTTCCACTTGTTTTTCTTCCCAGCTTTTGGCACTGACCGCGTTCATCTGCATAGAGACCATCATGGAATGCTCCCCTTGCGAGGGCCTTTATTTCTTTGAGTTTGTGAGCTGCAGTGCACTGGTTGTCACTGGAGCTTTCCTGCTTCTGTTCAGTCTGAACCTTCACACAAGAATACCCCAGATCAACTGGAGTCTTACTGTAAGTTCCTTCGAATTCTCACTCTGTTAAAAATAGCTGCAAATCTGGTTTAAGTTTAGTCTTTGGGCTTTGCTTTCTCCTGCTGTTTAATATTGTGTATGAGTGTTCTTTATGCTGAGTAAAGTATACATTTTACTTATATTTATTTTGAATGCTAACTGCAGAATGAGCTGTGAAATGTAGCAAGATTAAACTACACTAAATAGAACTAAAATTGTGTTCTGTGGTAGATTGTCTTTGGGAGGACAAACTTCCTGTTAATGCCAGCAATTATGCTTTGTGGATGAAGTGGATAAAAATGCAGCCTGTAGTTATTTAACTTTGACAGATGCTTTATTTACAGCAGCCCGTTGTTCTCTCTTAACCTGAGGGGGACAAATTTGCTAGATATATTTTCTTACATAGACTAATACAATCATTGGGCAGTAGTGTAGAAAATTAAGTGCTTTCTGTGAAAATCGAGTGGTTTGTATTTCCTACACACCTAACTATTAAACATTGACTGGCAATGCTTAATGTGTTCTCAGATACCAGGAGTTTTAGGAAGAGAACTGCTGGTGGTGCCCATTCCTTTGGTATAAGTCTCTATTTTCATGCTATATTCTGAGTTAAACTTTCAGACTGGGTTGCATAAACACAGGTCACAAAATGAACATGTTAAGTCACTCAGTCACTCAGACATGTTGAGTAATTCTTAGCAAAAGATCTGTCAGCTTCAAGGACAATATTTATACCAACTTCTTTGGACAATACAGATACAATTGTGCCAGTGTTCTGTTTTATGTTATAATAGTAATTTTGCAAGTACTGTTGGAGTCCCAGAGGTTTTTAGGCTCCTAAGTGTTTGTTTGGGTTTTTTTTTAAATTAAAATGTAATTTATTAATATTGCAGTTTGCTTAGTTTCCCACCCTAAATTACTTGTTTAAATAGAGATTGGAATGTGGAATCAGATGTTCCTTTCTACCCTGAGGCTGCATAGTTAATTGATGAACTCCTTCTAGGAGTGCTTGGTAGATAGATTAAGTGTTCTGCAAGCTGTGGGTGAACTGTCCAGAAATTATCCCTTTGTGGTGGCATCGTATTTTGGGGAAGGGGGGTGTTGAAAATCCAATTGGTTGTGCTTTGGGGTTTGTTTTGTTTTTATAAAGGTGTTTCTGTTTTTGGGCACTGCTCACGCTCTGTCCCCCTGCCTAAACAGCATTGGAGCAACAAAAGCAGGTTGGAGATCAGCCCAAGGGCACGTGGAATACACTGCAGTGCTTTGCTTTAGTTCATACTGCCAGATCCAGAGGCAGGAGGAATTTGCCACCATCTCCCAAGCCTCATTCTGTTAGTTGTGTACTGAGGATGAAATGCTTCTCCCATCCTTATACCAGAGTTCTTCAGAAGTGAGAAGGGATCTGGCAGCTCGTGTCTTCCATGAGCTGTGAGGCCATCCTTCTTCCGGGTATTTCTTTCAGCAATCTGAATATATTTGGGGTTTATTTATGATTATTTGATTTTTAATAAACTATTGGAACTGTTCCTTGACAGGAGTGAGGGGGTACCTTCATTATTCATTACTCAGAGTGCTTTGGACCATTCTGTGCTTCTATAGCTGTTTCTGCTCCTGCAAATACAGTGTGAGATCAAAGGCTGCTGATAAAACACCTGTGAGATATTACTTTGGCAAGTTAGTAGGAAATTTAAGAATGTAGGGTTCTGGCTGATTTTTCTCTTTTGCTTATTTTGGCATTTTATTCTTTACAATTTAAATGCATGTTCATACATTATTTGCCTCTTTCAATATTTATTCCTTCCCTGTGTTTTGATGGTTATTTTTGTACTTTTGCAGCCTCTGTATCAGTTACTACAGGAGTTCCTTTCTGAACAACAGTCTTTCACATCCCTGAGTGCTTTAGGAGGAAGTCACTCCTGCTTATTTATGAATTCATCAAGATACATGCTTTTAAAAATATATATGACTTTATATTGCATATTTCCCTTATGGAAGGTCTCAAACATTGCTTTTAGAAGCTGTGGGAGAGGAGGCTGTAGCAGTGCTTGAAGAAATTTCTTCGGCTTAAATTTAGGAAGAAATCTTACTTGAAAAATAGCACTTCTTTCTAGGAACCATTGAAAACATTTGCTTTCAAATGATCCTGTGTTTTAGAAAGTACCTAGCTATCAACTGCTATTGTCCAACACAGGATTGTTTCCTTTAAAATTTCATTAAAATTAGAATACTTTCCAATGTGTTGAAGATATTGGCAGATGTCCCCTCTCTCCGGCTGGAATGTAAATGTGGATCAGTATAGACTAGGATCTAACAGATATGCAAAATTGCTAAATTATTTTAAAATATATATATTTTAGCCATTTGGGGAAAAGAGATTTCTTTTTGATCCTAATTAGAGACTTGCTAGTAATTTTTCATATTTTCCTGAGGCAAACATGCAAGAAACAGGGAGCTGGTGAGGGCGGAACACAGAGCCTTGTCTGGGTGTGTTGAAGAGAGGCTGGTTTGTTCCATCAAGATGAAAGAACTGTCCCTTGTCTGTGTTGTGCAGCACTACCAATATTATGCAAAAATGCAAAAGCTGGGGAACCTGTCAGTGGAAATTTCCATTTCTTTTATGCCTCACAGCTCAAAGGGAGCCCATTCTGCAGCAAGACAGGAGTGGCCCAGGGGAATGGGGAGCACAGCAGCTCCTGCTCCACCAGGAGCTCAGGCACGTTCGCTTTCAGAGAGAGCTAATAAATTTTGCTATAATTTTGTCTTTGCCTAAATTATAATTTTTTCTAAAATTCATTATTTACATTATCATGTGATATGCAGGGAGAGGTGGAGGTCTGGTGTTCAAGGGGTGAGTGTGAGCTGGCCCTGTAGGAGCAGGGCTGGGCAGGAAAGGTGCTGGAGTCCTGGGGCTGTGGTGTGGCTGGGATCCTCTCTCCTGCTCAGGGAGGCACCTCAGTGGTGCCAAGGAGCTGGGAACACTGGAATTTGGCAGTGTCGCTTGGATGGGTGTTTGTGTGACAAGGGAAACCTGATAATCTGAGTACCAGTGTAAATCATTGCATGATCAGCCAGCAGAATGAGCTGTTTGTCTTTGTGTAGGGAAAAAATCTTCCAAAACGTTTTGACCATTGATTTTTTGTTTTAAATTATTTTCTTGAAGCACTCACTGGAGTTATGGCAGTGTATTTTTGGGAGTTCAGTTCTGACTGCAGAGCTTTTCAGCTTAGAGCAGCTCAGAAGTGTGGCACAGAACTGAGCACAGCACAAAATCAGAGTTCTAGCGGGCTGGACTCAGTCCCAGGGAAGCACCAGGGAACAAACAGGGGCCCAGGTGTGTGTATTAGAACACACAGACCAGCTGGGGAGTTCTACGCTGCCTGAACATAGATTTCATCATCTCTGCAGGGTTGGGTTTTTTTAATTGTTGCAGCAGTGGAAATTTGTGTGCAAAGCAACTGACACTTGAAGGCATTGGCAGAAAATTTCATGTGATGTCTCAATGACAAACTGTCCTGTGCCAACCTTGGCTCTGCAGAGTGTAATTATAAAGCTGTAGTTCAAAGGCCTTCACAGGGCAATCTTGATTTTTACTTCTATTTTTAATTTATTTTTCCCCCTTCTATTTTGAACTAACATCTTGCTTTCCTTAGCTGTTGAATGAAAAATTAAGTCAGTCATCCTTGACCTTTGTTTACTGCTCCCAAAATAGCAGTACCTATTAAGGATAAAAATGAATATTTTATAAGTTTAAAAACAACTGTTAGAATTAATTTCCTCTAGACTCTTCATGGACTGTTCTCATTTGGTGCATGGTGTTAATGTTACTCTATAATAAATGCAGTCTTAAGTTTTAAATACAAGAAACATCATGTCTTTTGGTAGTTATTGCAGGTGTAGTCTATTGCTTTGTAATTTTCTGAAATTGACAGTAATTTTCTGAAATTTATGTTCATGCATTCTTTTATTGGGGAAGCAGTGCTTATGTGTATCTTGTGTTTACCTAGGTAACTCTATTCCCTCTATATGAGGGAAAAGAGAGATGGCAATTAATGCTCATATGGTTAATTTGGTTCTTTCTACTTACCAGTTAGTTTTGCTTGATGAACCATGTTTTCATTTTTAATTGTAGTGCAAAATACTCAAACAGTGTTTAATAGCAAAACAAAATTCTGGGAGTTTGACCAGAGGTGCTTGATTTAGAGGGCTGTTTGTAAACTTCAACTTGATAGCTTCATATAGAAGCAAGGAAAGATGTTACCAAACCTTGAAAATAAAGTACTGGTTGGAGGAAAAATTAAGATCAATGTTCAAAAAAAATTAAAATAATAATTAAAAAAATATTATTAACCACACTCTCCCCCACTTCCCCTGACAAACAAACCAGTAAACCCAAACAAAACTAAAAGGAAGTGTTACTTTGAGCTCTGTCTTCTGTGGAAGATAAATCAGACACCAGCAGGCCACTGACTTCTGTCACCTTTTGTGGCAAAGTCAGGCTGTTGAAATGTGCAGCCTTTTCTTCCAGAGTATGTTAATTTAGCCACTCTAATCTCCATCTAGATGTAAACTTTTGGATTTCAGAAAGCAAATGACAAGAGCAACCACCAGTTTAAGTGTCATATCTCTGTTTACGTGCAATAGGGCACTGTGGCTCTTTAAAAAGTACCTGGTCACTTGTGCAGGATGACATACAGGGTAAAAAGGCAGGACAGGAATTTTGATTGAATGATTCTTAAAAGCTTGTGTGAAGTTGTGGGGAGCTGTGGATAAAGATGTGTGGATGTTACTGAAACCTCTGAGTGTAAGAGGCAGCTCTTGGTGATGTCCCAGCCTGAAAGCTGTGCAGCAGCATGGAAGATTTCAGGAGTGACTTGGTGGCAATTGCTAGTCTGTTAACAGAGCTCTCATTTGTAGCACCAGTTCAGCTTTTCCATCCTCATTAATACAGGAGCTATACCTGCCTGGACCCTTAAAAACAAGAGTGTGGGATGGTCACAGAATCATGGAATGGGGCTTCCCACCTTCACAGCAGAACAAAAGCTGATTGACCCTCTTCTAGCATACAAATATTTATCCTGGCATAAGCCCATCTTCATCCTTGAGTTACAACATCTCTTCTGCCTTGTTCTCCCCCTGAGTGGGACAGAGAGCAAATCCATGGCCTGGGATGTTTTCCTTTGGACTGACAGGACCACTGGGGACTGAACAGAATGACTTGCAAATAAGCTATCAAGTGACCAGAAGTCATTTGTTCATTTGGAATCATTTTGGAAAGGAGAAAGGGAGCAGCAGCAGCCTGGAGTGGGTTTGATTCAGCTCAAAGATTTGATTCTGTTATGGATGGCAGCTCTGTACAGTATTTTATGGCACTGCATACTGTCTCATGAGGTTGCTGTAATTTCAGCAGAAATTCTTCTACCTCTGTGATGTGGTTTTACTTTGTCTATAAATATAATAGCAAGAACTTCAGCTCCATCATGGCCAGATTTGAAGCAGCTCATCTTTTTTCAATTAGTTTATTCTTCTTATTGTCACAATTATTCATTTTCTCTCATGTGGAAAAAACTTGCAGTATTTTAGGGAGTGTCCTCTGCTCCTTGCTGTAATGTAGCAGAAGTTTTTAGAGAGCAGGGACATGGTCTGCTCCTGAATTAGGGTGGGCAACCCAGCTTGAGTTAGTGGGCCTGAGGCCTTTTAGTTAGGCCCAGGGACCGGCCTGAGTGAAAGCCTGAACCTGTGGTGCAGTTAGAAATTATGTTAAGGTATGCGGGGAAGATAGTAAGTTAATTAGAAGGTAATTGGTATAGCTGTTAGTCTGGACACTTTTGCTACCTTAAGTGTGAAAAGTAAACAATGTTTGTTTACATTCTTGTATGCTGCACACCAATGAGGGAACACTTTGCTTTGTAAACAATGTTAAACTGTATATAAGCTGCCATTTTATAAAGAATAAAGGAGAACGTATGTAGCCACATTGGTGAGATTACGTTACTTGGTCTGGCTCCTCAAAAATACTTGGGGTACTTCCCATTTCACTGTAGTTTGTTTTCTTTTATTTCTCCTCTTACTTCACCCAAAACTATTGGGTTTTTCTGCTTTTCTTACCTTTCTGCTCTTAAGTAACAGCTCCCACATTTTGGATTAAGAACCTCCCCTGCTGTGTGCATCTGTGATGTTACCATTACGTGTGTGTATGGCTGTGTTAGTGCTGTCATTGTTCCTTAAGCTCCAAACAGTCTGCTCTGGGGGTATAAAATCATTCATTTTAGCTTTTTCAAAAACCAGCCTTATCATATGAATGTGAATCAGTTGCTAATTGCATCAGAAAGGTTTGACCTAAACAGGGAAAATGGAGTTGCAGAGATGAATAAATTGGAGCCTCAAGACAGAATCACTTCTTTAGATTTAAATTGTTGAATTCTCTGTATGGAATTTGATATTCTTTGTAAAAATAAACTAGAATAAACTGCCAGTGAAGATGACAAGTTTCTGATTACTTATATCAAAGTACATTAGAAAAGGCATTGACAGTTTAATTTCAGCAGGATTTTATATTTTGCAGCTTGAAAGAAGACTTCAGGTCCATTTGTAGCATGGTGATAAATGTGTCATGTAGAGGGCAGGCCTGGCCCTCTTGCTTACACTGTGCTCCTTTGGGAAGGTCCCCAAGGTAACAGATTCTACATGTCAGAGGTCTGCAGGATTAATTAATGAGCACATCTCACTCCATAAATCATAGACCATAATGTGCCATCCACGTAGTCTTTAAGTATGGTAGGAAGGAAGTACAAAATGTGTGTGTCTGAAAAAGCATAACCTGGATTATGAGAAGTGAAAGGGCAGAATATTAAATACATCTTCGGCTACTTCTTCTGATGGTTAGGTCTCCTATAATTATTTACAATCTTGAATATAACTTCTGCCTTAGCTTGGCAGCTGTTGATTTTGTTTTGCTGTTAATTCTGTTGGCTTTCTGATGTTAAGCTTTTAAAACAACCAGTATTTTTAATTGTTTGAACACACGTACACAGCTCAATCTTTTTAGTATTCAAAGCTGTTTAGGTTCTTTTGATTCATACTGTGAGAAATTTTCTCCTCCTTTCAATAACTTCTGTGGCTCTTCTCTGTACCCTGTCCAATTTTTCAACATTCATTAAAAAATGTGGATACTGGAACAGGACGCAGCATTCCACTGTCCGTTGCAAAGGTAGGATTACCACCTGTCGTGTCCATATGTCCAACACAGTGCAAAAGTGATTTTTCTCCCTTTTTTTGGTCATGACAGCACCACTTGAGATGCTTGCTTACAGTAATTACTAAGTTCTTCTGAATTATTTCTTCTAGGATTTTGTCTCTGTTCTGCAGGTCCTTCCTGTAGATGCCAGATGTACTCTGGTAGTGAAATACACAACTTGACCTTGAGTTGAATTAATTTATGTACTTTTAATTATCCAAGGGCTGCCCTCCCCTCAGTGTATAGTTTCCCCATTCTTGGTGATACACATCTGTTTACATAGAGACTTGGTGGAAGTGTTGAAGCTGGATCTGTTGCAGGTATAGTGAGACTTCCCCTCTAGAGGGAAAAAGATTTGTGCAGGTAAGAGCCACAGCTCGTGTTGTCAACTGCAGGAGCACAGTTAGAGCTGTAAACTCAGAGCTGCAGAGGGGCACATTGGAGAAATTGTGTAATGCCATTTATTTTTTAACACCTCTATTTATATAAAGTTTAAACTTTATCTCTGCAAAGCAAAAGTTATATAATTAAAACTGCGAAAGCTAGGTAATAGAATTTGGATTTGTTTGGTGTCCTAAGTGCCAAGTAGTATCTATTTCAGTGAGCCTGAGCAAAGATAAAAAGAAATCTCTGTATGCAGGCAGTTGAAAAATAGGTAGGAATTTGTGAGACCCACAATTTGCTTTTATTTCTTTACTGTTTGATTAGAGTTTGGGTCTGACTGGGCTCGTGACATCTGGACATGAGAGTGGAAGTGGCCATGAGCCATGGGAGCCTCTCTGATTCCTTGGGAAAGGCCCTGTTTGAGATGAGGACCAGGCCACGGTGATGCCTCATGCAGGCTGGACACAGTTTTGATAACCAGCTGTTGCTTAGTCAGTACCCTCAAAATAGATTGTTTTCTGTGAATAACACACTGTCAGAACCTTCCATTTCTGCAGTTCCGTTCTGCAGCATTCTGTAATCGTGGCTGGGAAAAGAGATGTTTTGGAGCTGGTTGGATGGCACTGTTCCCCTTCGAAGTGTGGGATTCTTAGCCAGTAGAGTAAGTTTAGAGTTATGTCTTAAGTCTTCTAAGCCTGACTTCTCATTGTACTCGCAAGGTACACTTTGGGGAAAAAATAAAATAATTATTTTAAAAAATGGAAAAAGTGAAGGAGCTGTAACAGGAAGTGAGCTTGCCTTGCATGTGGGAGAAGAGAGTCAAGTAGAGCAAATTGTCCTTGAATTCTAATTATTGTGATTGTTTTTATATGCTGGGAGTTGTCATGTTCACATGGTTTTGTTTTGTGTGGGTTTTTTGTTTTTTCTTTACCTCAGGCCTGTAAGTTGCACAGCAATCTTGAATGCAGGTTTTCTTTCCATCCCTTCTGTCTATGGTAGTATTCACTTCTCACTGATTTGATGTTTGTGCTGAATTGTGCTTTCTTGATCCCTCCACCCTGACCTCATTGTTCATTCGTGGTAGTTTTGTGGTTTGGGAATGGTGTTCCCCAATTTAGTGGGAGCATGCAGACAGTGCAGTGTCCGTACACATCACATGTGAAAGCTGTCCTGATAGCACACTGAACACCTTGTCCTGAATGAATCTAGACTTGGTTTCTTCTGTTATTTACACCCTTGACTGTTTTTTCCCTCAAGTGTTATCAGTTACTCTTGTATTGATGTAATTATTTTTGTGGAAATACCTGCCATTCAGAAGTCTTCCTTTGGTTCCAGTGACATGCTACCCTGTTTGAGGTGAGGCAGGCAGCATCACCATCTGAACACCAGTGACATGCAGCACAGTGACAGGAGTTGAGTGTAGCAAGTTGTTTTTCTTTGCTTGGAGCAAAGCCATTTTCCCTGAGCGTGTTGCTGTGTGTATGTTCTATAATGTTTGCTTGGAACATCAGTTTTATGCAATAAATTGGTAAAAATCTCTGTTCCTACACTGCTGGCAGCTGTTACTCACAGAAGAGGCACAGGACATGCAGTTTTTTTCAATGCAGGCCTCAAGGAATGGGTAGGAAAGCTCCTGGCTGGTGTGTGGGCAGGGCAGGAGCTCTGCTGGGATGTGAGGAGCAGGTTCAGCGGTTCAGCCAGCCAGGCTGGTTCAGCACCAGCTGGGGTGGAGCAGGGGGAGCCCATCCCTGTGCTGCAGAGCTGATGTGCCAGGGCTGCAGGGTGCTCTGGGTGCTGTGGGACTGCAGCTCACACTTCTGCTGCTCCTGTGGGACACCTGGGCAACTGCAGAGGAACTGGCAAAGGGTTGCTGCACTTCTTGTTCCAACCTTCCATGTCGTAACTTCTGATAAAGTAAACAATCATAATTTAGTAATGCTACTGAATTTATTTTTTTAGGATCTGGTCAACACTGGACTCAGCACTTTCTTCTTTTTCATTGCCTCTGTAGTACTGGCTGCTTTAAACCATAAAACTGGAGCAGAAATCGCTGCTGTGGTAAGAATTTGAACTTGTTTATATCTGACTCTTTATCTTGTATTAAAATTAACTTTTACTCATTGATTGGATACACCTGTTGCCTTTGCCATCACAATTTACTTCTACTTTCACAATTTCCTATGAGACAGTTTTTATTTTAAAAGTGTTAACGTCCTTGGAGCTTTGTCTGAAGGCTTGAGGCAAGAACAGCAAAAAAATGACTTGCAGAGAACACTTTGCAGTTGAACTTGCCTTTTTCTTTGGTGCCTTACATGATCTTGCTCTATGTTGAAAGCCTATGGAAAAGACTGAGCCAAAAAGTCAGAAAAAATTGAAGCTGCTTACACATAATTTCCTGAGTTCTTGCTCAGTACAGATGATTTTTTGTTCTGTGGAGTGAGTGCAGTAGCACTTCAGAGTTTTAAATCTACAACAGTCAGTTTGAACAAATTAATTTTGTGCCTGCCTGAGTTGGTGACCACTTATTATTTTCTTTTTTATTTTCTTTTTACCTGGTTTTCAAAATCACATCAGTTCTACAGAAGCATAGAGGAAAAACTGCAAAGCAGCTGCTTCTCCATGTCGGATGCTCTGGACCTGTCACTTTTTGTGTGCACCCTGAGGAATAAATGAGCTTTTGGATGAAGAGCTGGTTTCTTTACAAGAGGGTCTTCCACTGGGGCTGCATTGCAGGATTTAATTGTCTTGTTGGTAGTCAGGGAACTCTGTTTTCTGGGATCATTGATCTTAGCCACTTCTGCAGATTCTTTAGTTCATTGAGAAGAAAACCATAATTTCCCAGGCCACGATGATTTGTCAGTGTGAATAACGTAGGAAACTGAACTTCTGAGGACTTTGCTGTGAAACTGCTTTTCTTCTTGTTTCCAAAACTTGTCTGTGATAACTCTTTCTGCTCCCCGTAGGTGTTTGGTTTCCTGGCAATGGCAGTGTATGCTGTGAACACGTTTTTAGCAGTCAGGAAGTGGCGGATGAGCAGCAGGCAGCAGAGCAGCCGGCAGAGCAGCGACTACATCCGCGCCCGGACAGAGTCCAGGGAGGTGGTGCACCGGCCCGAGATCCAGCGCCTGGACGCGTGAGAGCCACCCCAGATGGGACTGAAAGGGAAAAAAGCGCTCAGCTCCCTCATGGAATAAGGGGTTTTGCTTTATTTAAGGAGGAAGAGGTGGATCTGAGGGTGGCAGAGGATGCCCAGCCCTGCTCGTGTGCAGAGATGCGTTGAGCCAGAAGCTGCTGTCACAGAGGCAGAAGATGTTGGTCCTTCCAAAGGAAGATCCCCTCAAGACCTCCACATACACATGTGCATATATTATATAGCTCATAGAATATGTAATATATGTCTGTTCTGAAGTATGTCATTGTTTTGGATTAACTGCACAGCAGTTTCCTTCCCTCTGTGAAGATCCACTGTTCCTTCACCTGCCCCAGAGACAGAGCAGCCCTGCCCTGGCTGGGTGAGGAAGGAGGGACATCCCCGAGAGCAGAAGGAACCCCTGGATGTGCCAAGGAGCCAGGGGCACTCAGCAATAACTCAGGCACGGCCGTGCCAGCAGCGTGGCCTGTCCATCCCAAGCTGTCTGTCTGTCCTTCCGCTCCCTTCTGCCCCTCTGCACGCCTGCCTGCCTGCTGGAGCCCGTTCCATGCGTTCTCCTGGGCACAGCGTGCTGGGAAAGGGCCACTGGCCACTCTGCACTGGGCTGAGCCTGGCTGCTTGCTGCTGGCCACGGGGATGCTCTGAGTGTGAGTAGGTGCTTGTCTGCTCCTGTTGGGACACGTTCCAGTTTTCATTCCAAAGTGGGAAAAAATTATATTTAGGAGATGGGGTGGAGAAAAGGGGCTTAAGGGGCACAGTAGAGAATGAAGGGCTTACATATAGGCTTACATTCCAGCCGTGGCTTACTTTTCTTTTTCCCTTTTTTGTTTTTTTTAAGGTTCAACATTTCTAGACAGTTTTGCTAGAACTTGCTTTCCCTCTAAGCCCAGGGTAAGCAAGAACTAGCAAAAATTGATGTGCTTTTAAAGTGTTCCTAGGGTTGCAATGTTGTGATTCATGTAAGGTGAATACTTCTTTTTGGGAGGATGGTTGTTCTAAAATTAAACCTTATTTGGTAGTAGGTAAACCTGATTTTTATTTTAACTGGGTGTTTCTGCAGATTTATTCCCCTTACGTTTCTTTGGAAAATGAATTTAGCAAACTGAAAAATAATATGATTGCATTGATTTGTTTAGAAATAGTTTTACTTAGCTGAAGTGGTTTTTTTTAAAATTTTCCTTGTACTTCCAGTTAATGAATTACATTTTCTCTACTTACTCAAAACTCAAATTCAGCAGTAATTGGCTAGACAATGTCACAATATTATTAGGAAGACGTCTCTTGATATTTTTCTGTTTCTTAGGTGTTTTTATCTCTGTAATGCATTATTTGGCATCTGTGTGCCTGTGTGAAGACAGTGTGTGGGAGGAGATCTCTAGAGCTGAACTCCTTTGTGGTGTGAGGAAAATGAAAATCTGTGTAATTGGTGGAAGTGCTTGCCATGTATGCCTGAGTTTCTGTGTCCTGCTGGAGCTGCACTGCTCAGGGTGAGGGCAGCACCTGGAGCCTCAAGAACAACGGGCAGTGTATTGTGGATGAGTCATGAACCATGAAAACCAAGCTACACTAAACAGGAGAGCAGGAGAAGTGCCTGAGCTTTTCTAATACTGGAGGGAGCTGGGATAGTGAAAGTGTGAACCTAATGCTGCAATATTAAAATTGAGCAGCAGAGAATTATTTTGATGAGTAGAAAAAAAGGTGACAAAGGTGATGCCTTTTCATTTTCAGTGTATTGACATCTACAGTGCATTTCACCTTAGTAGCTGAGATGGAGATTAAAATTCAGAGTTACTGATGAGGTTTAGGAAAACTTGCATTTTCTTAGTGATTGATGGTTTGCCAGTTACCACAGTAACATTTTATTGTGCTTTATTGGATGTAATGCCAAAGGGAACACCAGTTTAGAAGAAGATTGAACCAATCCTTGGTGTTAGAATGGAGACATTCCACAGAGGGCTGTCTGAGCTGGGTGCATTTCCTGAGCAATACATGGCAGTTCCATGACCAGGGTGGTAAGAAAAAATTTGTTATTGCCAGAACTGCTGTGACAGCCCTGCTGTTTGCCAGCCCTGCCCAGGACTGGCAGAGTTTGCAATGTCAATTATTAAAAGACTTTTTAAAAGTAGCACAAGCATACCCAGTCTGGAATTGTAAACTGCCATCAAAGCAGTTTGTACAAAGATTGTAAAAAACCCCAAGCAAACCCAAACCAGACAAAACCAAAAAACCCTCGAACATCCCACACCAAAATCAAGCCAAACCCACCTACTGAAACACAAAATACAGTTCTCCAGAAAATCCATGCTTTTAGAGTGAAGCTGCTGTCTGAAATCAGGGAACAGGATGGTGTCACACAGGGATTTTGTCAGGAGAGTGTTCTGTCACTTGCCAGGGCTGAAGGAGCATTCCCAGATCCTCTCCTGTGCTCCCTGAGCTCATTGTGATTGGGGCAGAGCTCTGGGAGCTCTTGTGCCTCTCTAGGTTCATGAATTTGGTATCTTTCAAACCCCTACACCTTTCCTGGCCTAGAAAAAGGGTAACTTGGGTTTTTTTCTGGAGTGAGTTCCCAGCCCCTTTTGAGCTGCAGTGCCCGGAGCAGAGTGGGGCTGTCACACCTGCAGTGGGATCCTTGGGCAGTGCTGCTGGAATGGCCCTGGGGCTGCTGCAGGAGGGCTGAGTTTCCTTCAGCTGGGAATGCCATCATCCCTGAGCCTAGCACAGCTCTCAGGGTGAATCCAAAAAAGAACAGTAATTTTAAAAACACTATCTGATTCACTTAAAGAAACAAAAGCAAATGTAAATGTGTAATTTCCTTATTTTTGGGACCAAAGATGATTTTAGTATTCTACAGTATATACTTTCTAAAAAATCTTAAGCACTTATTGCTCTGCAGAGACATTATTTACTATATGGATTATATAGAAGGGAACTAAAGTAGCTGTGAGAGAACTATATTTGAAATACTAAGATCATGTGATGTGTACATGGTTCATTCCCCCTGAGTTAATTTTACAGTTTATTGGAGAGGTATTTTTTAAAGACTGTTATCTAAACTGCAGTCACACAAAAAAAAACCCTTAAGGAAGAAAAGAGGATAGAAAAGTGACATTAAATTGCTTCTCTCAGCCAGTTAGTCTTGCTTGTAATTGCTAGCACATAGGGATAATTTCTTCTAGTCCTTAAGGGTGCTGTTTAGCTCCATAAAGGGACTCAAACCCACTGTAAATAGAACTAAATTAAAGCAAACAGTTGAACTTGATAGGAACAGGATGCTTGAAACAGTAATGGTTTGGATGAGTCCCCTTTGGTCAAAGTGAGCCCTTAGACCTGGAATCTTTGTGTATTTCTGGGTGTAGAAATGACTAAATTCTGCAGTGCACAGACATCAAAATGTTGAACAGTGAGCTCTGACTGGAGCAGCAGCATGGGAGCTGTTTCTCAGTGCTGGCAGAGTCTGCCTCTCCCTGCTCAGGTTTGTCAGCCTCAGCCGAGGCTTGTGCCATGCCCTCGTGCTGTGCAAGCGGCCTGCCAGGAGCTCCTAAAGCCACAGAGGAACTCACTTCTGTCTCTGAGTAAAGCCAATTCCTTCTTCCTCTCCACCTTCATTTGGAATATCTGTGCCTCATGGATCAAATGCTTTAATATTTAATTCTTGCTAAGCCTTGTTTATTGGACTGTGTCGTGTCTGCTGCAGTGCCAGGAAGGTCAGAATGTGTCCAACATCCCTTTATTTCAGCTGTGGTGCTCTTCCCTTTCCTGATGGCTTAGGAGGCTGGGCTGGGTGTTCTTTCCCGTGGGACTGTGGAAAGCTGGTGCTGGTGTGAGATTCCTCGTAGGAGCCACGGGTGATCTCCCTGTGCCTTCTGAGAGACAGGCACTGGCTCCAGAGATCTGAGATATCAGTCTGTGCTGCTCACTGGATTCAGGAGCACAGCATCAGCAAAGACCTGTGCCTTGGCAGCAACTCCTCATCTTTCAGTTACAGGGTGTCTTTTCCATGGGATTACTGTAAAGGAGCTGCATGTGTTGCTCTTTTATTGGCTTTGTCACGTGTTGTGACAAACGCTTCCAAGTGTGTGTGTGTGTCACTCCGTGTCTCGTGGCACGCTCTGGCATTGTTTCCCCTCCCTGTACTTCACTGCTGCTTCTAGAAAGAGGAGGGGAAGGTTCCCACTCTTCCCTAAGGCAGTAGTTTATTTTCTCCCCTGTGAATTATTGTGTCCCATGTGCTGATTGTCCCCTCCCACCAGGGCGGAATCCGTGTCTCTTGAAGTGCTGTGCACACAGCAGCAGAGTCATCTCTGCAGGCTACACTGTTCTCGGTCAGGTAACCACCAGCTTTTCAGGAGCTTTAAGGTCCCTAAATGAATTTGGTATTTGTCACCTGTCTGCTGTTTTGGGGGTGTGCAGGCACAGCACATGCTTACCTAATCTGTGGCTTTATTACTGCAATCCTTTCTTCCTCTTCTTTAGGTCTCTTTCTATATGTTATTTTCTTGTCTCATGTCAACTTTGTAATCATTTCTACTTGTTTGGGGTTTTTTTCATGAGGGAAAAAACCCCCACCTCACCAAAAATCTAAAATAAGCAAGAATAATGGTTTTAGGGCATAATTTAAAAAATGAAACCAAAATTAATAGCATTTCACGTAGTGCAGGAAATAATATCCTCTTTGCTACTCAGCTGGGACACTGAACAGCTTTGTCCATAGAGGAGCATTAAAAACAGTTCCTGTCCTGAAAGCTCTGGAGCCAAAAATCTTCAGCAGGAATTCAGGATAATGAAAAGGCATAGTCTGATAAGGAACTGGAGATGTGAGAAAACGCTTGACAGTCCAGTGCTTTCAAAGTGAGACATGAACAGTAAGAACCCACAGTGGCCACAGCAGTCGTGGTGGTCTCGGGGGCTGGGAAAGGGCTGGGATTGTCCAGGCTGAGGGTCCAGAGGGGGATCCAGGCTGGGCCCTGCTCAGTCCCCTGGGAAGGAGTAAAGCCAACGTCTGGCACTTCTGAAAGTGAGGCACTTGGCTCGTGTTATTTATTGCAGGAAATAATGGACTACTCATTGTCTGGAGGGCCAGCAAAGCTCAGAATTACCGTGCAGAGGTGTCCTGTGTGAGAGTTTTAATGACAACAAAAGCATTTTAAAATGATCCTGAAATCAGTACAAAAATGCACCGAATGTGTGAAAATACTTTGTAGGAATTGCATCGCGTTCCTCTCTTTATTTTGTCAGAGTTGGTTAAAATGAATTTATACAAATACTCAGGAAATCTCTGAATGACATTTTAGAGGGTTTTCCTGGTGTATTATTTTCCCTGTCAGTCCCTTTATAGATTTGCTTGACCAAGTCAGAGTGGTGCTGTCCAACCTGAAAGGGTTCTCTTGTTTTGATTTTTTTTTTGTTGTATTTTAAAAATCTGTCTATAATTTAACCATTTGTATGCTAAAAAATAATCTTTAAAAAAATCTGCTTACACTGTGATTTCTGGTAGCCTTTAATTTAGAGTATACAACACAATCTAATTTTCTTTTGGGATATGCAGCTTTCAGAAGTGTTCTTATATGTGCCCAGAAATGAAAGTTGTCTATTTATCATAGGAATGTGATTAGATAAAGTAACATATCCAGAATCCCAGTGCAGCTCTTTCATATGTGCTGGATGGACGAGTTAGTGAAATTGCCTTTTAATCTCTATGGGTTAATAAATATTTTTTTATAACTAGCCACAGATATTCCTTTTTAAATTATACTTGGCAAACAGAAGATATTTAATTTTATATACAATATGCATAGTTACCTTGATTGACATATTTATAACATAGAGCTTTGTGTTTACTATGAAGGCTTTTATCTGTATCCCGTGGACTTCATGGGTAGAACTTTAAAAAGCCAGTTAGCATTTATGGAAGGATATGGGAACTTTCTTCATGGCTTCAGAATGAGGACATAGGAGGTTTTAAAAGGCAATAGCCAGATTGTTTTACAGAGTTTCTGGGGGGGTTCTTATTTTTTGATTGGGGCTGGTCCCTGCAGCTATTTTAATAACATCTGGATGTGAGTAACAGAATGGAATATGAGCATCTGCCTCTTCTGACTGTCACAGGCTGTTGTCCAGAGCACAGGAAATTTCAGGGTGTTGTATTGTTTTGCTTCGGACAAATGTCTCAATAGACATATTTAATTAAAACTTTCATGTGTCTGAAAGAAAACATCCTCTCTTAACTAGGCTGATTTATCACTTTTGGTACCCTTTTAATCCCAGAAGTAGTGTTGTCTAAATACTTTTAGTGATGTTCCAGCTATCCTGATGTCTGCAGGTTAAAGTGGTCCTGCCTAGAACCCTTTTATTATAACAACTGCTACCTTAATTTTTCTACTGTTTCTGCTTTAATCTTTAATATTTACCAGTTTCTATTGTCAGATCTTGTGGAGGAGGAGTGTCTTAGCACTACAGCTCATCCAGCTTTAACTTATACATCACAGTCTTGGAGTAAGAAAATATTTTGAATTATATATTGTGGCCAATTTATTGCATTTTAAAGTGATTTCTATACTTTAGACACAACATTTATGACATAATAGGACGAATGACTTAGCTAATCATTATATCTGTCTAGACTTACTCTCTTCTGTGTTAGTGTCATTTTGAAACTATTTGTATATGTTGAAGTTGTAAGGGTTCAGGAACCCACAATAAAATAGTAAAGTATGTATTTATTTCTCATTATAATGCTCAAATTTGATTTGGAAGTTGACACTTTGTATGTCTTTTCACAGAATTGTAAACAAATACCGAAAAACTGCTTCACCTAGGGTGCCTTCCATGTGTGGTACAAACACTTGTCATTCACAGGAACAGAGATGTAAATTTATTAATCCAGTAAACACTATTTTTGTAATGTGAGTCACTAGCGCAGCTCTGGCCTCGTTGTGCTTTGTTCCCACCAACACCAGGTTTATGGCTGCTGTGGGCACTGCCTTCCCTCCCTGTGTGCACTAAATCCCAGCCCTGGGGAATTCCAGGTCGTGTCTCCTTTGCTCTGGCCTCAGCTGCCCCCTGAGCACAGTTCTGGTGCTCCGGATTCCCTTCCTTGGGCTGTGTGGAGGGATGCTCAGCAGGGTGTCTGTATTCTCAGGGCCGACTCTAGCTCCTCTAGACAGGCTCTGCAGCCCAAAACAAACATTCCAATTCTAGCTCATAATTCATGACTTACAGCTTCTGAGGAGGGAGCATCCATGCCTGACCAAAAGACTTTATCCCTCTGGGTTACAGGTGCTGTATTGACAGGTTTGTCACTGCAAACAGCTCAGAGGCATTATGGAAATACCAGGTTAGAATTCCATTCAGGCTGAGCAAAGGGGATGCAATTTTCCTTTTATCATGAGCACAAATTTGCTGTGCAATACCCTTGGTACTTTGCTTTTGGAATAAAACCTGCAACGTTCCGTCCTGCAGAACCCTTGGTGCGCCCCTTGGTGTGGTGCGAGGGCAGTTCCCGGCTGCTGCCCTGCCCTGCCCTGCCCTGCCCTGCCCTGGGCGGTGCCCCCTGGCCCCAGGGGCTGCAGGCAGGGCTCCCCTGAGCACCAGAGGCTGCTGCACGACTGGAGAGTTTCAGCAGGCAGCACATCCTCCTGGAGGCAATTCACAGCCCTGGAGCATTTCCCATTGTTCCGCTGAGCTCCTCGCAGAGCCCCAGCCCGCTGCTGCAGCAGCTGCTCCAAGGTGGTGCCCCCAGCTGGGAGCACCTTCCTGCCGTGCCCACAGCTGGAACTCACTGCTGCCACAGCAGCAGCTGTCAGCTCTGGGTGGAAAGGTGTCCTGGGAATGCTTGACCGAGCTCAAAGGCAAGGTACTCTACAAGAAAACACAACCCCCAGCTTGTTTCTACACCAGGTACCATCTTTCAGTTTTTGTCTTCTTTCTGTTGGTGTCTGTGCTAATCAAAAAACACAAGAGTTGTAAAGTCTTGCAATACACAAAGCAGTCTTTGTTATAAAATCCATGCTGTTGCAGCATAATTTAAATGGTGTATTTATCAGTTTTAAATGTCATTTTGCTTTTCCAGTCTTTTGTATATGGGCACAATACTTTTTGTAAATTTTTTTTTAGTTGTCTTTCTGTCCTTTCTGGTATTGGAAGATTTGAGCTCTCTGGGTTTTCATGGTACTCTTCTGATCATTCTTCATAGTCTGTATTTTTGTATGTAGGAGAAATGGTAGTTTTCTAACACTTAGCCCAGTCAATATAGTATGGAATCATTTGTGAAGGACTTCCTGTTTAATAAATGGACATATTAATGTACTAAACCAGTGTCTTCATCTGTAAACGTGGCCTGGGCTGGACTGGGGTCATTTTCTTCACAGTGGCTGGTGTGGAGCTGTTTTGGATGTGTGTTAATAAATCAGAGATGTTTTTGCCCTTGCTGAGCTCACCCAGAGCCAAGGCCTTTCCTGCCCCTTGTGCTGCCACACTGGGGAGGGGCTGGGGGTGCCAGGGAGGTTGGTGGGGACACAGCCAGGACAGGTGACCCCACCTGACCACAGGGGTATCCCACACCTTATGGCATCAGTACGTGAAGGGGGGAAGAAGGAGGAAGGGGGCACGTTTGGAGTGATGGTGTTTGTGTTCCCAAGCCACCCTTCCAGGGGATGTGGCCCTGCTCTCCTGGAGCTGCTTAACACCTGCCTGCCCAGGGGAATGAATTCCTTGTTTTGCTTTGCTTGTGTGCACTGCTTTTGCTTTCTCTATTAAATTGTCTTTATCTCAACACAAGAGTTTTCTCACTTTTCCCCTCCCCAATCTCTGCCTCGTCTCACTGAGAGAGCAAATCCTGTGAGGGGCTGGGGGCTGCTGGGGTGAAACCAGCCCCAGAGGCAGCAGCGCCCCTCAGTGGAGCACTGGGTGCGTTCCTGGGTTCATAACGCAGCCAGGCAGCAGCAAGACGCATTTTGTGTGTGGGACGGGGTGAAACACCCAGCACGGCAGCCCTGGCTGGGGCCGTCCCTGGGACACTCCTGGGGGTAGAGCCAACCACGGGCGAGGCCCTGGGGAGAGGGCAGTGGAGCGGAGGGAAGGTGGAACTGCTCTGCTGCTCACAGGCTTGCGGTGGAATTGCGCTTGGAGTGGTTCTGGTGTGCTGCCATGGGCTGCAGCGCTCCATCCTGGGGTTTGCAGCTGCCCTTTTGGGACTGGAAAGGGATTTTGGGGCTGAAATGCCCCAGGGAGTTGGGGTAATCTCTGCTGCCTCACGGGCTGGGGGTTGCAAGTGATGCTGGTGGGATTTTTGTTTCCAGATGCTTTAGGCATGAGGTGGAAGCACTGAGTCAATACAGGAGAGAACTGTGGGCAGGCATGGAGGGTTGGGTGAGTTTGTGAAGAGATTTGGGAATGTGGATGCTGCACTCAGAACACTGGGGAGGGATCGGGGGGTGTGGGCAGGGGGGCACATGTGGTGGCACAAGGCTTTTACAAGAGGCCAGTTCATTTTGCCTGTGTGGGGCTGTCAGCAGCACTGTGGCATTACCCGGGGCCTGTCTGTGCTTACCCAGGTGTGGCATTATCCGTGGTGCACCTGGTCAGGAGAAGCTTCATCAGCTGTCAAAAAAAAAAAAAAAAAAAAAAAAAAAAAAAAAAGTCTAATTTTTAGATACTGAGTCTTCCTTCAGTCTCCCGGGAAGACTGTAACCAATTTATTTATGGATCAGGCTAACAAAATGTGATGGGCTGTGTCCAAAATCCATAAAAGAAAAGGACAAGTATTTCCTGGCGAAAGTTAACATTGGAATCGGTATTTTCCTCTTCACGGAAATAGAGTTTAAATTTGAGTTATTTTATAAAAACAACCGAAACCAACCAACAAAACCCCACAAAAGCAATAGCAACAAAAACCAAACCAAACCAAAAAAATCCAACCAACCAACCAACCAACCAACCAACCAACCAACCAACCAACCAACCAACCAACCAACCAACCAACCAACCAAAAAATTCCTAACAACCCCAAACCAAAAACCTCCACCCAAACTCCTCCTCTCCAAAGCCCCAAACAAAACCACACTTATATTTTCTGGGTAGCACTGTTTTACTTTCTGACCTGGAAGGTTTACAAAACACTGAACACTGAATTCTTCCTGTAAAGGAGTGTTCTAGGGCGACACATCTGTGTTGCAGTGTGGATTTTTTGATGCACTGTTTATTTATTCCTGACTTTTTAAAGATCCTGACTTTTAAGCCAATACTCCATGCAAAAAAGTGTCTCAAGCATCTTGTAACAAGATTCACATTAGGTAAGCACATAGTGCTTACCTAAATTTCTTCTGCTTCCTTGATACATCCTCTCAGAGGACTAAAGGATGGCCTAGTGGGGCTGCTCTGCCCCTGCTGCCACCTGTGGCTTTTGCGCTTGGAGTGCAGTTTGTACCCTGGTGGAAACCTGAGTGAAGCCAGGCAATGATATTAATTTCTATGCCCAGTGAACACCCTTAGCAGAAGGACAATGAGTGGAACCAGGTGCTTGCTGAACAGAGCATCCAGTTGTGTTCTGCTTTCCAGTACACCAGGCTGTATTCCACCACCACAGCAGCTGAGGTGCTCTGCTCTTCCTTGGTGTCCTGGAAGTCTGTCAGATGGAAATTTAAGACCTGAGGAACTTTGAACAGTATCAAGTGAAAAGTGAGGTGAAGTAATGGACAAGAGAGCTTATTTCAATCAGAATCTAAAAAAGCTGCTTGGAAAGGTATTTGAATTCCTTGGAAACAGATTTGAATTCCTTGGAAAGGTCTTCTGAATTCCTTAACATTACATGTGCAAAAATCACTGCACGAGTCTGAACAAGTCCACAGAAAAATGCAAAGGCTTGGTAGGAGGCAGAGAGCCCTTGAGGCAGCTGAGAGCTGTGCGACCTCACCTGGAGGTGCCACTTTCCCTTCCTGTCAGCGGCTTCGAGGTCATGGAACCTCCAGCATTGTTTCTACACGGATCTGTCACACTTGGGTTTCAGACCTCCTCCTCAGGCAGGCCCAGGCATGCAGGTGGCAGTGGCTGTGCTGGAGCTGCCTGAGGGCAGGGATTGGGCTCTGGGGGCTTTGGAAGCAGCTCCTCCACAGGACACGAGTGACTGTGGTTGAAGGAGGTGTCTGACGAGGCCACTGAAATCAGGACTTAATTAAGGGCTCCACACTACAGGTGAAGTGTTTTGTCCCCTGAAATCTGAATTGCAGAGAAACCAGTGCTCCCAGCACCCTTTTGATGTTGCCAGTTGAAGAAAAAAAAAGCAAACAAAACCCTCAAAAAGCCAAGCTGACTTTTCCTCCACGTGCCCCAGACCCTGAGCTTGGTGCACTATTTGTGGCAGAACATGGGCAGAAGACCCCAGAGTCAGCCCCCTCCACCCCAATCCAAACTGGCTTTGAAGTAATTATTTTAAATCTAATTTTCTGAAGTTATATTCCTAAAATACAGAAACATGTTTTCTTTCAGTCATGGTAACAGATCTTTTTAAATAGAAGACCGGGATCTTACAGAAGTGCTTGGTCTTGGGAGCAAAACGGCTTTGAAATAAACGAAGTCATCAAGTACTTAAAAGCCAGTCATGAAATTCTCTGGGCAGATGCCTCGGTGCAAGCTGCTAAAGCAGTCCTAATGCAAGTAAATGAACATTTTGTTTGCTGCCTGTTTATTTTAATCCAACATGGAAAAAATGACCAGAAAACCTCAGTATATTTTGGGGGTGTGAAGTGTGAACCCGAAGGGGACTTTGTTGCTTACAGGATTATTGGTTGCCAAGAGAGAGCACTGCATCCCCAATGTCTACTCAATATTTAGAACTAATTATTGGTTAAATATTTTCATCTTGTGCCCTAAGGAAGAGATTTGTCCTGTGGCTGGTCCCCAGGGTTGGCTCTGAGCTGTGCTCTCTCCCCAGCACAGATTTAGGATTCCTTAAGTCACTGTCCCCTGTGCTGGGCAGAGGCAAAGCAGCAAAATCAAGTCTTCAAGTAAGTAAGGACACCAAACACTTCTATTAAAAGAGGTTTAATCCAGCATGGTTTCTAAATATTAACCATGTCTCCAGATGTGACATGCAGTACATTTTTTACTTAAAAATAATTAAAAAAAGAGAAATACAAAATGAGTATAAAAATGAGCCCAGGTCCCCTGAACATCACAGTGTGCCAGTAAAATATGACAAGAAACACAGGATTCTGTACAGGAAAAGGTCCAAAGAGATATTTCTCATGAATCAAAGATTATCTGTCATATTTAGAAGCAACCACTTGTTTTGCATTTACTCTGTCAGTGGTGAGGAGGCAGGAGATGTAGGAGCTGCCTGCTGGACAGCTCTGGGCCTGACCAGCACCCCCTGCTCCCTGCCAGCTCCCCTGGCCAGCTGGCAGCGGCCACAGGGAACTTGGAACCCAGGTGTTGATTTTATTCCAAAGGAAATCTGCCTTTATTGTTCCATCCCTGTTTTTCACTTACTCTGTTAGTACCATCTGCTCCCATTTTAATCACACCTGTTCTGGTACTGTATTCATTTTGAAAAAATCCATCCAGGTTTCTTTGCCACAGCCCTGTCTGGTGCCATCTGTGAGGGGTGTGCCATGCTCTTCCCAAGCATTCCCAAGTGTTTATAAATGGACTCAGATATTCCAAGGCAGGTTGTGCTACCTGTGAAAGCAGCTTGTAAATTCAGAGGGCTTTTCCCTTGGAATACAACACCACAAGATAAATCACATCCTTTCCAGGGGTGAAAAACCACCCCACCCACACACACTGAAAAAAGGGGGCTGGGGAGATGAATTCATTGCAGACGTCCTGGGGTTTGGGGTTGGTTTCTTGGCCTTTTGGGAGTGGGGAGGAGGCACTGCCCTCCTGGGTGGGGCCTGGGCACCCTCAGTGTGGCAGCACCAGTGGCAGTGGCACAAGTGCAGCGCTGGTGTCACGGCAGCACCAGTGGCCTCAGCACAGAGCAGGACATCAGGCACAAAGGCTGGCAGCTTCCCAGGCAGCTCCTGCTGGGAGCTATTTGCCAAGCCTGCCTTCCCTGTTCTGCAAACACTCACAGGGGCTTCCACAAAAACAGAACAGGGCTGCCCAGAGCTGCCTCACCTGTTCCAGCCCATCCTGTGGTAAAATTGCAGCAGAGGGGATGTGACTCCATCCAAGCAGCTTAAAACAAGGGATACTGAATGTTTGATGAGCCAGCTGCTCTGCAGCACCATTATACTTGGAGGTTTGCTCTTGTTGCAGATTTCCAGTTATCACTTTTCCTTGTCACAGATAGATGGGAGATATGAAGGTCCTGAAACCAATGTGCTAACTGTGATCCATGCCTTCCGGGCTTGGGAGTATTCAGACTTTGGGTAAAGAAATACTGCTAGTTAATCAAGAAAAATACAAACAGACATCCAAACCTCTCTTCTTTGGCACGTCAAGAAGTATAAAAGCTGTAAGTGTAAAAGGTTTGGAATTACAAAAGCACATTAAAAGCTGTAAATGTTAAAAATGCTGTTCCCATTTCCTCAGGACATGGATATGCTGAGTGGGGAGGGGCAACAGAGAACTGAGCTGTGTTGTTTGGGCAGAAAGACTATAGGATCTGTAGGTGTTTAAGGCCACTGGGAATGGTCTCCTTTTCCACATCACTGCCCTGTCTGTGCTCTGGTGATTCCACAAACAGTGAGGTGGAAAGGGGCTGAAATGAGGGGATATTTCAATTGGCAGTGCATTCAGCAAAGAGGAAAGTGCTTGATCATCTTCCCTTCATGCTTGGTTGGTGTTTGGTTCTTCAGTCTGAGTCAGAGTCGGAGTCCTCATCTGAGGGGTGAAACAAGGAACAAAAGTGAAAATGCAAACTGGAAATCCCCCCCAGCTATGGCTCTGGCTGGGAGAGAGAGGCTGCTCTGGCAGGGTGTGCTTCCAAGGACACAGCAGGGTAGGAATGAACACTTCTGGGAAATGGCAGTTCTTGCTGAGGTGATGGGAGCTGAAATGCTGTTTGAAGGAATTGGGAGATACTGCTGAGAGGCCTTGCTGGCATCCTTGCTTCTCTGAGCAGTGCTGTGTACTCTGCAGCTCAGCACCTCTGAGAGCCAGAAATTCTGAGATGCTGAGACATCTCACCAAGCCCATAGAGCTCCATCCCTCTGGCCTCAGCACTTGAGGGCCTCTGTGAGCACAAGTTTGGGCTCCTTGCATGGTCACAAACACCAACACGAAGTTGTGTGACTGCACTTCTGTGAGTTTATGTATTTGTGTCTCCATCTCCAGGGGAATCAGATCTAACCTGTACCCTAATTCTGCACCCTTGCCACCGGTCATCTTCTGAGGGCAGTTCAGTTTTTAGCTTTTACAGTGTTTCCTGTTCCTTTAATTCTTTTTTTGCTTTGTCTCTCTTTTCAGGCTAAAGCTTGAGAAACAACAGTCTGCTAAAATCCCCAGAAGAGACTGTCAGTGCTGCTGTTCACCTCCTAGGATTCTATACACACCTTGGGTATTTGGTGTTGTGGAGGTTTTAAATGGGGAATTGGGGGTGGGGTGGGGGGGTATTTTTTTGTTTTTTTTCAGTGTGAAGCAGCCCTTTTATCCATGTGGGTGCAATAAGGAGTCACAGGGACATGATGCCCAAGTTGGGCTCCTGGAAACTGCAAAACAGCTACTCCTGTCCTGACTTGAACTGGCTTTAAACACCCATCACCTTCTTTTTATCTTCTTCTAAGTGGATCTGTCTGATCTGAAGTAGACTGTAATAGGAAAAAAAATTGATAACAACCTTGCTAATTTTATGCTGTTTGACCCTTGGATTTCAAGGCCGATTGCCCACAGATGCTCAAAGCTGCTCATTAAGAGGAAATCACGATATGGAAATATGGAAATAAAGAGAAAAGCACTATTTGGACATAAAAGGCTGTGGATTAACGGATGTTAATTATAAGTTACCCAAAAAAAAGGTAGAAGTTTGCTTGTTTTTACAGCAAGACATTTTAATAGGGAAAGCAAATCTGTGCTGCATGGTGATTTCTACAATTGGATTTGTGGCTTTTCAAAGTTAGATTTTGTGAAATTCTGAGAAACTTCACATTCCTGGCTTGCAGGTTATCTTCATAAATCACTGGAATTCCATTTGCAGCTTCCTAACTGAGCAGAGCTGTGGCAGACAAGCCCAAGAATAGAAACTGCTCTTACTGAGCAAGAGCTCTTGCTCCCTGCAAAGGGTGAAATGGAGAGGGCAATCTCACACTGCAGCTCGTTTAACAAGCAGGGAATTTTACCCACCTTCTGTCTTGCGCCCCTCGGGGGAATCGGAGCTGCCTTGCTTGAGGAAAGTGACCAGGTCATTGAAGGTTATGTAGAAATCAATGGCAAACACGATGGTGGCTGCAAACCCAAACACCTGAAAGGGCAAAATAATGCTCCCCTTAACAACAGCTCCTGTCTGTCAGGGACAAACCAAACCAAACCAAACCCACTCAGGAAAAACTCCACGGTTTTTCTGGCCTGTGCCTTTCCAAAAAGGCAGGGACAGGAAATGGTTTGTGACACATTGGTATCAAGGGAATTACAGCTGATTTGGGAGCCTGGGAAGTGCCCAGGTGTGTCCTTATCCTTCCCCCAGGCTGCAGGCCTCTCGGCCTCTGGGCATCAGCACCTCCTGCACCTCTGCTGACCCAGGGCACCTCTGCCACCAAGAAATCACCTCCCTTTCTAGGGAAATAATTTTCCAGATGTTTGCAAGGAGCTGTGTCTGTTGCAGAGTGAACAAGACAGATTAAAGTGATTCTGGAGTTCCCTCTCCAGTGTCAGAGCAGCAGAGCTGTGCCAAGCACAGGCTGGGTGCTGGTCTGAGAGCCTGGGCTGAACACACTCCATTGCTCCATGTCTCACTGCAGGGACAAAGATTAAACAAGGTCTGGCTTTGCACTGTGGGATGGTTTGGGAAGGGCTACTGGTCGACACCACTGGGCATTGTTCTTCCCAAGCTTAAAAAATTGTTATGCAAATTTTATTTCTGTTGCATACATTATTGATGCTTAGAGTCAAGTTGCAGATGCAGGGGCTGTATTGTATTTCTGACCACAAAATGCTGATGGGTGAAGGCTCTCTCCTGGGCTGTCCTTGTACTGGAGGGTAAAATGACACCGTTTTTGTTTTAACTCATGCAAGTAAAGCTAAGCAGGAGAGGCAGGAGGTTGAAATTACTTAATTTAGACTGGCCTTAGCAGTTAGAGGTTTGAGTTCTTTTTTATCATCATTATTATTATTATTATTCCCTCCATTCAAGGATCTTGACACTCCTTGCAGGAGCAGCTAGTAAAATTAAAAAGCAGAATATGTGCCTTCCCTAAGGGACGCTCTGAGCAGCTGAGCAGCTCTGTTAGGGTGAAAAAACTATTCATGGGTTCAAGACATGTTTTTCTGAATAAGCAATCATTTCTCCTTTGCTTTAGGCAAATTAGTTCTCAGTTAATTGAAGAAACTTCCATGACTTGCAGTGGGGTCATATCTGAACTGTTTCTTAAGCACATCCATACTCAGTTCACCACAACACTTAGGTGGAAAGCTCATGCCTACTCACCCCTGCTGCTTTAGACGCTCCATCGCTGTATTTGGAGACAGCCGCAATTGAAATGGCAAAGTAAATAATGGCAGCGGTGACGCAGCGCAAGAAATCCTGTGGAAGAAGCAACGGTGCATTCTCAGACTGCTCAAGGATTTCCTCTAAAAACCATGCTGGAAACGAACACTCAGCGCCTCTGCTGCTGCATCAGTGGCCTTGCTGGCATGTGACCACAACCTGCTTTGCTGTAGAGGAGGAACTGCTCATCTCTGAGCTATTTCTCAATAAGAGAAGACCTGAACTTTGGCATAAACTTCTGCTCTGAACGATGCTGGGATAAATCCTGCTCCTACCCTGCCTGTGTCAGGCAGATCTTCCTTCAGCCTGAGAAGGGCTGTGTGGGGCACCTGCCATGCAGCACAGCAAGGGCTTTAATGGAAAATCGTTTGAAATACCTTAAAAAAATCTCATGTTTAAGCAGAACTCCTGCGGCACCAGAGGCTCAGGAGGTCCCAGCTCCCATGGGAATGGGTGCCTGTGTCTCTGTGGATGCAGGGCTGTGTGGTGATCTCCAGGGAGACCTGTTTGTGCAACTCTTCATCCAGGAACCAAACACTAGAGTCAGTGTTGGAATGATTTATACTTCCTATTTCCACTGCCAGCTCCAGCAGCCTGCCCCAGGAGCAGGTGCCTGGTGTGATCCTTGGGATATGTCCTGCTGAGCTGTGCCCTGTCACAGGGATGTCTCTGCAGTCAGCTTTAAACACAGAGCTGTTCTTCCCAGGGCACGTGCAAATCATGGGGGCTGCAATAATGGTACCCTCAGCTCTGTTCACAATTAGCTCTTCTGCCTTTCCAGAACAGATGGAGGAGTAAGATCCTGTCCCAAAGCACAAATCCTGCAAGAAACCTGACTCCTCTGAAGTCAGGACAAGGTCAGTTATCTACATTCTGTGCCTGCAGTATATTATGGTAATGGCCATAATAAACACACAAGTGCCTTTTTTGTCTTAGTTCTGGAACCAGATGCATGTAGAAGATGGGAAAATGATGGAACTGAGATTACCAGCTGAGAGCTGTGCACAGTCGTAGCCAAAGTCACTGATAACTGTTTTATCTCCCAGCGGCCTTGCTAAAGTTATTTTTATACACTGAAAGCTGTAATTCAAACCTCACTGCAATGAACTACTGATGGTACCAAAAGAGAATTCAGATTGATAAGATCAGGGGGGCTTTTTGAATTTCTTGTACCGCAAAGCAGCTGCTTCCTTTGCAGTGATACTTGAGGCTGCAGGGACATCCAGTGGCCAGGGCTCTCCTGCAGCCACAGCACTGCTCCAGCAGCCACTGGGCTCTTGTGTGGGCATGAACTGGCAGCAGTTGTCTCTTCCCAGAGCAGCTCAGTTTGTCTGTGGGTGCAACTCTACCCAAGAATTTGATCACAGCCTGATACAGTCTGCCTGTTATCAACAATACAACTCTTTTCCTTCTCTGCAAAGGTGGCAATAAGGAGCCCTCAGCAGTCAGACTTGGGCTGATGCTGGCCCTACGGCATTTGCCTGGAATTGGGCATACATTCTGTGCTTTGATAAAGCCATGCTGTGTGTCAGCACCCAAAAAGCCGCAGTGCAGAGCACAGTTTAGTGTGCTCTGAAGCCTTCTGAACCAGAGGCAGCATGGACAAGTATCTAGCAGGGCTGTAAAGTTGTTGCAGTCACCCTGAACTCTTGCCCAGCCCCTTTCACTCCCCTCACACTGCACAATTAAATCTGAAGGTTTCTGTTGCACATCTCACTTACCGCCAAAGGCCAGTGGACTCCTTTAAACTTCTCATTAAGCTTGGAGGCGTAGGCAAAAAAAAGAAACAGTGCCAGCAGAAACTCTAGGAGTGGTGCCATCATGAAAGAAGCTGCTAGAGATGCAATATAGCAGATAAAGATGATAAATGACAGCACCTAAAGTAAAGGGAAAACTCGTAGTTATTCGCATGGAATAGCAGAGCCAAAAGCAGCTGAGCAGCTTTGAAGTGTTATTCTCCCTGTGTATTTCTGTCAGTGCTGCTGCTGCTGGCATAGCTTCAGCATCCTGGGTTTCTTTATTTTTCATTGGGCCAAATGATTTTTCTTGTTCAGCACAGAATAAATTTGAAGTCATGGTGTTTATTTCCATGTGTGTGAAATCGCTTTTCCAGAGTGCTGGGTGGATTTGCACCTCTCCAAGTCAGTAATTTGCTCTGGATTGTAAACAGCTCTGACAACATAATTCTGAAAATAGAGTGGGGTGTTGCCAAGCAAGCAGAGCTCTAAGCTTTCAGCCGTGACAGCTCTCATTTGAAACACAAATCAGTGCTCAGACAGCCTGAAGTAACTCAGCATTTATAATCTTGGAGTTGAAAGAATAAATTCTGATGATGATGGATAGAAAAGGGCCAAGAATTAATTGTTCTGTGATTTCTAGAAGTGTCTGGTTCGTTTTGCAGCATGGCAGCTGTTTTAGAGAGTAATACGACAGATAACTCCTACAGATTTATTTTATCTCCATAATGTTTCCTAACTCTAGTAAATAATAAATCCAGCATTTTTTTCCCACTCAATTGAAATACCTTTAGAATATGGCTCAAGATACAGTCTTACAATGGGAAAATAACTGAAGAAAATAGATTTTCAGCTAAACCAGGCAGTACCAGAGTGCTGTCCTAACACTCCTGGACTGTGTTTGTAAAAGTGGAAGGTGAGGAAACCATGGAGAAGCTCAGCACCATTTTCAGTTGCTGTACTGGGGGTTGATCACCTCCAAAAAGAGGCTCCAGTCCTCCTGTTCTACTGCCTTGCACAGGAACTGGCTGCTGTTTCAATCAAATTAGCTTGAAGAAACAAAAGTAGCCAGGATGCTGAATGACACACTATTGTGTGCCAGTTTACACCTGCTCTGTCCAGCCTTTCCTCCTGGAGACAAATCTCTGCCTTCCCAAAGCTCACGGATGCTTTTGGCCAGCACAGACTGAGCATTAGATTACAAAGATTTTTTTTTTAAATTTCTTATTCCAAATTGGGACACTGACATTCCCACTCACACAGCACTAAAAATAAATGGATTATTTTCTCCAAGATGGCACATCTGAAGGCATATGTAGCTTCCTGCAAAGGTAATCAATGCATTTGCCTCATTAAATTTTAGCTCTGTTAATTTCTTTGTTTCCTGCTACTATGGGTTCCTGGGGACCACCTGTAACTCAGAAAAAAATCATCATTACACTTGAGTGATAAGGCTCCTGTAATTATTAATTGGTAATTACTCCTATGAGAGGCTAGTCAACCCTCAAATACCTGTATCATAAAAACCTTTTATGTTTAGGGGGCAACTAAGCAGTTCAATCCCACTGAAATAATTTCTTAGTGTAATTAATTACCAAGCCTTTATTCTGTTTTGGGGAAAGCAGTCAGTGCCTGAGCAGGATGCTAACAGCTGGAGTAAAGTGTTTTCATCCATTAGGACTGGCTGGTGAGGTTAGAGAGGATGTGACATTTTTAGTAAGAGACTATATTTATCTTAAACGTCTATGCATTGTTCTTGTTTCACTGGGTTCTAAGAAACTGAGCTGGGATAGTTTATAGAGCTCACTTCAGCATGGGCCCTCTAGCTTGTAATATCTGCCCCATTTGTGGGTGTTTACCCCATTCTGATTTGTGCATTCCTCACAGAGCCTCTCTGCAGGTTTTTCTGGTTTTCATAAAGTGGAGGGAGTTCATTCCCTTGTATCTCATCCTTAGCGTGGTATTTTTTTTTTCTATGAGCTAAAAGTGGTAAGAACTTTCTGAAAGGAAGTGGATTTATCAGGGCTTGACAACTCCTAAGAGGAGAGAGTACTTCCTTCTTCCTATCACAGCACCTTAAGGTGGTCACCCTTCCCACCCCAAAGAACAGAGACAGCAATTGCTTTGTGAATCTGCTTCACTTGCATTTCTGGAACATAATGTAGACACAGTTCTGTTTTCTTGGATTAAAAAGAAATCACCATCTATACAGGACATTTTCATTTTGTTCTGGTGTTGAAAAAATATCCTCCTTTTTGTAGCTAAATGCAGCTGTGTGATGGCTGAGCTGCAGGGGTGACCAGCAGCAGGGAGCTGGGTTCAGGGCAGGTCCCACTGACCACAACCCTACCAATAGCAGATCCTTAGCCTTGAACTAAACCTAGTGATCTCTTAGGAAAGGATTAAATGCAGCATTAAATAATACATCCTACTGGAGCAGCAAGGGGAGGCAGAGAGGCAAATTTCAGATATGTAAGGTGATGCTGCACAGCAGAGATCCCTTTGATCTCAATTCTTTGAGTCACTAACTCCTGACTGCCTGTGCACTGAGAAAAAAGCTTTCCTGTCGAAGTGTAAAGTGAAAGGAAGAGCCTTTGTGGTCTGTTCTTATCAGCTTTATGGCAATTTGTGCCAGGGAAGGCTCCTGCTGTCTCCTCTCAGCCCTGGGCAGGTGTGAGGTTCAGACACGAGCTGGACTCAGAGTGAAGCAGGAGCTGCTCTCTGGCAGGAACACATCAAGGAGGCCCTGATCCCAGGTGCTGGGGTGCCAGGGGACCCCTGCTCCTGTGCCAGGGAAACTGCTGAAGAGACACATCAGTCTCAGCACTTCAACCTTCTAATTGGGTCTGGCACAGAGAAGGTGGAGAAATATTGTTTATTTTAAAATCTGGTTACTGGGACAGTTCCTTGTTCAAAGCAAACCCTGCAGGACTGGCAGATGACAGCAGGGTCCTGCTGCCTGCTCCTCAGCACTGAAGGTCAGTAATTGTATTCCCACCTTCTGCCCCTCAGCCAGTGCTGCTCTCCACTTGGCAGCATCCCCTTGTGAGGAGAGCTGCACCTCTAGGCACACTGAAGAAAAGGGCACCTTTTAATTCACAAGAAGCCACTCGATTTCAGTAGATTGTCGATGGTATTAGACTCTGAAGTGTGATAACTGGTCTGCAGTTAAACACCATCCCTCATTCTGGAGGCACTCTGAGACTGAAAGGGCCCAAGGAAGAATTATGTGAAATAAACATCTATAAAATAATGGACCAAATTTTGAGAATGAAGATTTGAAAGATGGTATTTGTGGATACCTGAATGGGGGGAAGGCTGGAAGGCACAGGACGGGGAGGAAAGAGCCAGAGGAACAGGAGGAAGGAGGTGCCTGAGGGCTCTGTCAGGTGATGACCGTGGCACTGCACATTGGTACTGCACCTCCTTTTAGGCTCTCGTCTTTTCTGTCTCCTGCCACAGCCCTGACATGGATTTTAATGCCAAACTTTCTTGGCAGCTTGGCAAGAGCCCACAAATTGTAGGGTTTTGATGGTATTTCTCATTTCTCCTTGTGTAGAGCTCATTTCCTCTTCTGGCAGGTGGAATGCATGGACTCCTTGAGCAATATTGCATATTACATATAACGGTCTTTTCTGAATTACAGAAGTGACCAGGTGCCTTTTATGATCATTTAAGAGCATTGCCAGTACCACAAGCATTTGATGCTATCTTAAAATTTTAAAGATACACTTCTCCTCCCACAATACAAACACTGCAGTGCCAATCCGTACCCAGAAATAATGACACCTACCTACGTTCTTTTTGAGGCTTCAAGTCTTTGTGAAACATCCTGCAAACTGAAAGAGGCTCTAAAAACTCAAAAGCACCTTTCAGAATATATCCTGACCCCTCCAAGGACTGTCAGATGTTCCATTGCACATCACACTTGTTTTGCACCTCTTTCCCTGAAGCTGTGTGTTTCAGGGTCACTTCAGAGAAAGGTCAAGCAATGGGACGTTGTTTTTTGGTTTTTTTTTAACAGCTCTCTATCTATGCTTAAAAAAAAAAAATGCAGCTAGAGAGGAAGTTTGTGAGGCTCCATGCAGTTGCAAGTTCATTTCTAGCACTTTCAGAAAGCACTGCAGCTTCTGGGAGAAAAAAAAAAGAAGTAGCAGTGTTTTATCAGTTTTGTCAGTTTGTATTTACACAAGGTTTTTCTCTTCACTTGGGATTGCACTCTCAGCATTGAGAGCAGCCGAGTCTGTGTTCCTCCTGAGCTGCTGGTGACAGGCTGGTGTGGCTGCTGCCAGCTTCACTGTGAAGGAATAGCTGCATGCAGGAAGTTCTAATGCAGCAAAGAGCAGGACAGGTACCTTTCATAGCTTGGCAGTCATAAAGGTATAATAAATCCTGGCAAAAAAGCAGCCTGACTATTCACTGAGCACTTCCTATGTACACTCCCATTCACACAAAACCCTTCTCGGGTATCGTGTTTCAGAAGGCAACTTTCCCATTTAAACCCATGTAATTATTACCTAAGACTGTGTTGCTGGGCTTCTCAAAGTGGCCAGGCATTACAAAGTTATACTTTATTGTACAACTGGCTTGCAGTTCAAGGTCTAAAAAATGATCCTGACAGTGGTTAGAGAGCACAGTGTGCTCCCTCTAAGGCAGGGAGGCCTGAGCAGTGCTGAGGTCATGGCAGCTCAGAGGTGTGTGTCTCCCCATGAGGAGAGAGAACAGACCCCTGGAACCCACTGGGAATATGGGGATGCCGGGGAGCCTCTGCCATCACTGCACCAGCTCCTCATCTCCTGCTCCCACCCACCCCTGGGAAAGAACAGCTCTGCCAAAGGCTTTACAAGTGGGTAGAAGTCATCTTTTGGACAAGAGTGCATTTTGTCCTTGTATTCTTGCCAGACAAAGTGCATCACTCAATGGTCTCTGCTGTTCAGTTACTACTTCTCTGTTGCACTTGTGGAGGTGAAAATCCTGCTTCCTCCAGAGCTGGCTGCAGGAGAGGCCTTCTGGCTACCAACCCTGAGAAAGGCACAGGGGCCTCTTCAAAGGAGCCTTTACACCGAGGAGCTGAAGTTTCAGTAACGGAGGTCTGTTCAGAGGAGACTGACAGGAAAAGAGGAGAGAAACAGGCACAATGATTTCTACATCCCTTTATGTCCCCACAAAGGTGGCACAACTTTACCTATTCACACTCCGTTTTTATAAAAACAAAATAAAATGTAGTGCCACTGCAAGCTGGCTTCAGGAGACTGAGGAGATGTCAATTAAAGCAGCCACAAAGGCTTGAGAGGAACAGCCAGGTGAGCAGCAATCCACAGCTGGGGATCCTGCCTGGACAAGCTCTGGTGGCAATGTGAGAGTGGCTGTTAAATGGTTCCAACGCAGGACACGGGGAACTGAAAGCTCATCTCTTGAAAGGTGGAAAAGTGCAAGGATGAGATGCTGACCTTCAACTCAGCAGCTTGAGTGGTTAGGAAAAATGAGTAGCTTAAAAAGAGTGTTGAAATTTGTGGAAGAAGCCATGGCATGAGTGGGAGAATAGAAAGAAAAAAAGATTAACCTGTAAGATTAAAAATGATGGTTAGAAAACGGAGTGAGCAAGGCAGTGAGGATTAGGAGAGATGGTGAAGCTTATAAAGGTATTTGATGCTACTGCTTCTTTCTGGTCTTACAGCTGTCCCAGGTGGAGTAAAAAATTCATTAGGCAGGTTAGTGGGGAGGTGGACTGGATGCTCCCCAGAGGTCCCATACAACCCCAAACATTCTGTGATTCTGTGGAGATCAAAAGAAAAAGGAGCAGGGGATGGGGGGAGGAGAACTTCTTTATCTGAAGAAAATTTGAGATTATAATTAAGCCTCTAACAGTAATCAGCTCCACCACCAGCCTGACCTGTTCTGGAGGAAGCACCAGGATGCTCAGTTTACATGGGTGCTGCACCAGAGTAAATTACATCTGAACATCCTAAAGATCCTCTGTGTGCAAGTGTTATTTTCAAAAATGGCTCGAGAGCTGCAGAAATAAAGTGCATTTCTGGGGAACTGCCAAGATGCTGAATAATGTGACATTTGTAACAGTAATGAGGACCCCACTTTGCTTCTGAACAAAAGGCACTGTGCAAAATGTGTATGCACGAATATTATTTCCATACATTTATGCAGAACCCAACCCCACCCCACATTAGCACTGTGTCAGAGGAAAAATTAAACATTCAAGACGAGAAATACAAAGCTAAAGATGAAACACAGAATTAAACCATGACAGATTTAACTTGGACTCGTCTTCAATTATTTGGCACCGCATTTCTCTAATTGTATACAGGCTGCATTTACTCTGGGGCCTGTGTTGTCTTCAAGGGTTTCTTCTGGCAAAGTTGAGACAACTGGAGAGAAACTACTGCTGCCTCTTGTCTGCCAGGAAACCACGTCCTGAGCACGTGGGCTTGGCCTGCAAGGAGCACAAGGAAAGCTGTCGGCAGATGGGATTTTAGAGCTGCTTTCAGCCAGCCAAGCCCTAGGGAAGCCCTGAGTGGCCTTACAAAGGATAAATCCCTGTTTTGTCAAGACAGAGCAGTTTTTATTACTCCAAGGAGGCATCATCAGTACTTTTCTATGACAACAAAAGGGTGAGTCTGATCCCATGACCAGAACAGTATTCCTCCAGTATGTCATCATTCTGAGATGTTAAAAAGCCAGGCTGTCTGAAAGCCATCATTTAGTGGCTGTAAGCTTGAAAAGGAAATTCCAGTGCGTGTTATAGAATGTAACAAAAATATATGCCACAGGAGCCAGGTTAGCTGGGCTCTGGTATCTTCTATATGTGTGGGGTTGTAAACAACAGATGCTATGTGAGCGATGGGGTACCTGGAGAAGGGATGAGGTAGCTGGCATTTTTTTGGTGGATCTGATAAAGCCCGTGGCCTGCTGCTACCCAGCCTGAGGCTTTCCCCACCATAGAAGTCATCCTGGCCTCCTGAGCAAATGCTTTTCCTCTCAAAGCCAGCCTCTCATCTGGCTGTTCAATGTCTCTCTCTCACAGGGCAGTGCCCACAGCCTCACAAACTCTCAGAGCTAGTCCCCACTAGCTGGTCACAAACAATTCTGCCTCCTTCTGCCGGCTCCTTATCTTTCTTTTGCTGGAATAACCTTGTTTCCTTCCTCTGAGCTAGCACAGTGCATAGCCAGAGACACTTTGCATATCTGAACAGCACTCCATGGACCTGACTGCCAGCTTGGGCTGCCCTGGTATTTGACTACCTGCTGCCAAAACTCCAGCTAAATCTTCAGCAAACCTAGTGTTTGAATTTACCATTATTTCCAGCAAAAATGATGTTGAACATCTAATTTCAATTAACGAGCTTCCTACTCAGAAGCTAAATTTTGGTGTGAAATACCCAGTCCCTATGGGGTGAGCACTCTCCCTCCCAGCCACGTGGGTACTGTTTTAGCTGTCAGGTTTTAAGCCTTTACACGTAAAATTCCAGAAAGTCTCACAGCACAGTCACTGCCCTGGTCCTGCTGCCACAGTACTGCTGATCCAGGCCAGCTGTCCCTGGCCTTGTCCCTGTCTCGGCACCCCAGGGCCTCTCCCTCCGGGCAGCTCTCCAGCCAAGGGCTGCACAGCGGCGGGCAGGGGAGTCGCCCAGAGGTCAGGGGCAAACACGGCTCCGGAGGGCTCGGGACAGCACCCGAGTGACCGTGATGCACAGCCTGATGCACACCCCATAAATTCATGAGTAAAGTCTTTCCTGACACACTCAGGGCAGGTTGTCCCCTAACCTGGCAACAGCCGATAATGCAAACCGCAGCCGTAGTGGTTACTGGATTCACACAGCAAATCGCTTAAAACGAAATCAAAGCACTTTTTAACCGAAAAGAGGTCGCCGATAGCGAAACACACGTAATGCACTGGAAGTCTAACGTGACAAGTTCTGTCTCTAAGGTGCTCTGCCTGAATTACGCTAAATCCATTACGCTCTCAGCCCTGCAATTCCTCCACTCCGGTACGGCTGTTTCCCCGTTTTCCCCTCGGTTGCTGTCTCCCGTCTCCTCTCGGTTGTTGTTCCCCATTTTTCCCCTCAGTTATTGCCCCCCGTCTCCCCTGGGTTGTTTTCCCCCATTTTTCCCCTCAGTTGTTCCCCATTTTTCCCCTCAGTTATTGCCCCCCGTCTCCCCTGGGTTGTTTTCCCCCATTTTTCCCCTCAGTTATTGCCCCCGTCTCCCCTGGGTCGTTTTCTCCCAGTTTTCCCCTCAGTTGTTGTTCCCCATTTTTCCCCTCAGTTATTGCCCCCCTCTCTCCTGGGTTGTTTCTCCCATTTTTCCCCTCAGTTATTGCCCCCCGTCTCCCCTGGGTTGTTTCCCCGTTTCCCCTCAGCCACCCAGCGGAGCGGCCCGGGGCAGGTCGGTCTGGCGGAGCCCGCTGCGGTCCCGGCTGGCCCGGGGGTGGCTCCCGCAGCCCCCCGGCCCCGCTGTCCGGTCCTTACCGACTCAGCGAGCAGCAGCTGTCCCTTGCGGGAGCGCAGGAACTCGCGGGGGGGGAGCAGCGAGCTCAGCCCGGGCGCTGCTGCGGCCCCCGCCGGCTCGGGGTCCTCCATGGCTGTGGCGGCGGGCGGGGTGGGCTGGAGATGGGGCTGGGCTCGGGCTCAGCTGCGCTGCGCTGGGCTCGGCCTCAGCTCCCCCGGGCTGGGGCTGGGCGCGGACTCAGGCTGAGGCTGGGGGTGGGGGGTTGGCCGTGGAATTTTTTTTAATTTTTTTTTTTTTTTTCTTTTCTCTCTGAAGGAGGGAAGCGGAAATCGTGACACTGCGGAAACGTGAAAAAAAAAAAAAAAAAAAAAGTTTCAGCATCCCCAGCAGTGAGGGGCGGCCCCAGCGCCCGCCCGTAGCCCCGGGACAGGGACAATGGAGCTGGGCTGCCACCTTCGCCCCCGGGTTGTGCTGCGCTGCTGGACCGACACCAGGGAGCCGGGGGGGTTCTTGTCCCTGCCACTCTGAACACACAAAGCACAGAACCACCGGGCTCTTGGGGCTGGAGGTCACCCTCGCTCAAGGCTGAAATTTTCAGGATCCAAATGCCTCGGCGAATGCTTTAACATACAGTTTACATGGCACAAGAAAATCTTTCTGAAGAATGGTCACTGGGTCATTACATTTTTACTTTACTTTAAAATGTACATTTACTCTAATGTACTTTTTTACACTTAGTAAATAAATAAGATTAAATAATGCACTTTTAAGCTCGTTTTTATTTTCTTTTTATTAGAGAAAGAAGACAACCATGAAAATAATGTTCATACAAGTAAAAATGCAATTAAGTTTAGAAAAACACGACAATTTTCTCTGAAGCTTTAACTGGTGAAATTGCAATGCTGAAACTGCATTTGGAAAAGTACAAAACCTTATGAATGATAGTTGCAGAAACATCAGTGCACAGGAAATTCAAAAGTGAGCACATGAAAATACTAATTCTTTAAAAGAGAGTGGGGAAACAGAATGGAGAACTCATTTTTTCAACTAACACATCAATCTTATTTGGCAGGAACACTCCTTCCTCTTGCTTTATCAAGGCTAATCTTCTTGCAAAGAAGAACCACGTCGACAAGGCAGAGAACAAGCAATATAAGACCCAATACCTATAAAAATTACCATATAATTAGTTCCCCCAATCAATCTCAAGCTTTTACTGTAGTGACTCATCAAGGTAGCAGTAAATATATCTTCCTAAATTGGTTCTGGCCTTGAAAACGTGTGTGATTTGAGACAGCTGATAAATCAAATAACACCCACATTTACATCCCATCAGCCTTTCAGAGCTGTCTACAGCCTGCTCTGTTTGATGTTTGTGTCAGGCCTTGGGGATAGTGTGGTGCTGTCCTTGAAAGCTAAGCTAATGTTGCATTATGACAATGCTTTTATCCTAAATGAAAGCCCTGCTGTCCCTTTAAGGGTTGCTTAATGGGACTGGCCCTGAGAAAAGTCAAGGGGAAAAGTCAGTATTCCTAGAAACAGGCCCAGCAGGAAAATGCTCTTCTCTTCTGAAAAGGAAACATACTCCAAATTGAATAAAATGTACTAAATTACTTAGAAAATAGACAACCTCAGGCAGGTAACTGGAAAAATGTGTTTGCAGAAGAGCCACTGAATTAACCCACTCAGCTCCTGCTCTTCAGCCCCATTCAGTTTTTTATGCCACCACTGAATTACCTGATCAGGGGAGTTATTTTCAGGAGAGCTCTTGGGAGAGGACTGATCAAGGCAGTTTGTGCCTCAAGAGAACAGGCTGGGGGTGATTCTGTCCCTCCCAGCACTGAAGATGTCACATGTTCTACCCAAACTTGTGTTCCCATCTACCTGCTCAGTCTCCTGCTCCCACTTTTAATTTCTGTAAACTTCACAACAGAGAATATAAATTCTATTCTAGCACAGTCACTCTATCAGAAAGTCTCCTTTTTAGGATGCCATTGCCAGTGAAGACCCTCACCCCCACCTAAGCTGAATTTGAAAGACCTCTGTGGCAGGTTTTAGGTTTCTTTTGGTTGCTTGTCACATTTCAGCTTGTACTGTATCTTGTACTTCTAGAGACTTTCAAAACTGAGGGGTTTTCTTCCCCTCCTCATTGTTTATTAAGGTTAATTATGTTAGTTGCCATTTGAATTCAAAATACCAGTTACACAAACTATTAACTTGGTTTGATCTTAAGAACATGAAATTCTTACAATCATAGTATGAACAAAACACCTTTTCAACTGACATTCTCAGTTTGTGTAAGAAAAAAGAATGCACATGCCAGGAGGGAGGGACCAGGTGTCTGTTAAAAAGTTTCAACTATTTTTAGCAGGACTGTTGGCATTTTTTCTCAAGTAGTGTAACCAAACTGGACAGTCCTAAAAGAGCTAAGGAGTCCCTCGCCTAAGATTTCAAGCTATGGTAGCAAGTTACTTAAAAACTCTAGAAATTGTCAGTGTTTCAGTACTTCTCTGCAGTAATTCCTAACTCTCATAACATCTTTAAATTACTAGTCATGTGAGGATTATTTTCTTTTTGTGAGATACACTGAATGTATCTTGTTTGCTACTGCTGAGAATGTTCTTCCAAGACAGTTGTTTGCATGGTCCTTTCACAATGTGAGTGTACCAAGAGGTTCAAGTTCACTTTAAGAACTTAAATTCATTAACAATGTTCCTACTTACTCCTCCAGCCAATGTCCCCTTGTTGGTCTTGATTATTATTGCAAACAAGGCCACAACGAGGAGGAACAATGCTGCAATCATCGAGTTGATAACATCCTGAAACAGGTAGTGGAAGCAAAATATTTATTTGGAAATACAGGCCTGAAGGAGAACGTGGAGAGTTCCCAACACAGAAAGGACGGTTAAAAATGGCTGGATTGCCACGAAAACAGAGTTACAGCAATATCCACGTGAGAGGACACTGACACCCAGTGGTTTGATGGCAAGAAGTTTATAGTAAAACTTCCTCGTTTTACCTTTCTTCTGTTGTTTTTGCGTCGAATTTTTGCAACTTGGCCACACGATAGGCTGAAGCAGCAAATACACGTACAAAAAGGGAGGTAAGAGGAGAACTCGTCAGTATTTGAGTGAAAGCGTGTGACTAATTTGTGATGTGAAGGTGTTACACAGCAAGGCAAACTGTGCCTGTGCCGGGAGGGGCTGTTATCAGACCCAGCAGCCATCCAGGAACTGACGGAACAGAACGCTCAGTTAGGAAAAGCTGCCTCAACCTCCTGAGAACACTGGGGCTTGCCTTACCTGTACAAAAACAATCACTGAGCCGACTGACAATGTTCCCTGGAACAGGAGGTGATCCCTCCTGTTCACAGGCCTGCTGGCACTCACAGCCAGTGGCCACGACAGCCAGGGACAGCAGGATCCAGAACCAGGGGACATTGGTACCCACGGCCAGGGTAGAGCCACACAATACCCACAGCTATGGGACACTGGTACCCACAGCTATGGGACACTGGTACCCATGGCCAGGGGACATTGGTACCCACAGCTATGGGACATTGGTACCCACAGCTATGGGACACTGGTACCCACGGCCAGGGGACATTGGTACCCACGGCCAGGGGACACTGGTACCCACAGCTATGGGACACTGGTACCCACAGCTATGGGACATTGGTACCCACAGCTATGGGACACTGGTACCCACAGCTATGGGACACTGGTACCCACAGCTATGGGACATTGGTACCCACGGCCAGGGGACATTGGTACCCACGGCCAGGGGACACTGGTACCCACAGCTATGGGACATTGGTACCCACAGCTATGGGACATTGGTACCCACAGCTATGGGACACTGGCACCCACAGCTATGGGACATTGGTACCCACGGCCAGGGGACAACGGGAGTCACAGCCATCAATACTCACAGACAGAGCACCCCGGCACTCGGAGCCCACGGGTACTCACAGCCAGCGGCCAGAAGAGGCACCGCATCCTCGTGTCGAGCCTGAGCAGGTAGAGCAGCAGGAACAGGACGGTGATCACCGTCTCCATGCCGGCCAGCGCCGTGTAGGCCTCGTGCGCGCCCGAGGCCAGGAAGCAGATGAGGGCGGCCAGCGCCACCAGCTGTGGGACAGGAGGGGACGGGGTCAGCGCCGGCCCGGGCCTTGCTGCGGACCCCGGGGCCGCCCCCGGCCGTACCGTGCGAGCGATCTTCAGCGCGCCCCGCGCCGAGCGGGGGAAGGCCCGGTCCACCTCCAGCCGCGCCGCGCCGGCCGCACGGCCCGGGCTGTGCGCGGCGGCACCGGGACCCCGGGACGGCGTCTGGAGCCGGGGAGATGCCGGGGTCGATCCCGCAGGTGATACCGGGGCCATTGCCGGGACTGAACCAGCCCCGCCTCAGAGCGCCGGGGCGGAGGAAGTGATGGCGCGGCGGCGGAAGGGCCGGGGCGGGTCGGGGCCGGGGCCGGTGCCGGTGCCGGTGCCGGAGC
>VZUI01044739.1:0-18782 GCA_013401135.1 Cettia cetti
GGGGGGGGGGGGGGGGGGGGGGGGCGTGGAATGAGTGATGAAAGGTTTTAACAGCTGGGCCATTATCAGAAAGCATCTACCCCCTCCCCCTGTAGTTACAAGAGACAAAGAAAAAAAAACACATTTCCCCAACTGCTTTCAACAGATGAAATAGAATACACATTTTTTGGTTCCATAAACCAAGACACCACACTACTACTAGCAGCTTGACAGCAAACATGAAGAATATAGGACAACAACTTGGGGAAGTTGGAAGCAAGGTAGGGAAAAAAATGTATTAGCCACACATGTATGAAAGATCACAAACAAAACTTGTAAAACTTGAGATTATGGAACCAGAAGCTCTAGAGATATTCTACTAATAGACAGGATACTAGACTATAACTCATGGCAGAAACAGATCTGCCATGCCAGAGACAGTGACTTAAGCAAGGAAAATGTGAGGTTTAACTAAGTAGTAGCATCACATGAAGTTGAGAACAATCTAATATTTGGGTAAAACAACAGAACGTGAATTAGTTCAGAACTGGACAGCAATAAACATTTTAATGAGGCCTGGATAGCCAGGCCGGGAGGCAATTGCTATGCATGTACTCGTACCCAGTCCTGCTGAGTGTGCTGGGAACATGTGCGTGCCTGAGGCATGCTGCAGTTGTTTCAAGGACCATTATATAGCGATTCATGGACCAGCAGTGATTCATGAATCACAGGCTGAATAACACTTAGACAAAACTATCTTTACAGTCCCTTTTTAACATTTTACCTCTTGATTCTAGGCAGCAGTTTGCCCATATATTATTGTTGTACTGGTGGGCAAAATGTTGTAAGTTATGCCCAGGTAAGAAGCGTTCATCTTATTCAGCTTGTCTTCACCCTTAGTACAGTGCACCTTATTCATAATGCATGTCTAAAGAGGCAACTCAAGAAAGGCCTGAGAAAAAAGGATAAAAGATGGCACAAAATAGGAAAAAAAGGAAAGTGACAAAGAAAAAAGAACAGGTGAGATACAAGAGGGAAAGCAGTTCAGAGAGCCTTAGTTATAGGGAGCTAGAAGAAGAAAGCAAGCAAAAAGACCCAGAATGACAAATCACATGCACAGAATCTCACGTGGAAAAATCTTTCTAACACCTCAAGTAAATCAACAGTTGAAACTGGTTTTTGTAGGTATTCCTTGAAATTGCTCTTCTTGCTGGGTGTAAACTACAGCAATCAGTGCCCATAAAGTTGCTAAAAAAGAACACACTGCCCAGTATTGCCAGGTGTGATTGTTCATGCTACAAAAGAGGCCAGAGACAAAGCCAGATGCAGAGTAAAATCAAAAAATAGACGAGCTAGTACATTGATTTATTATTTATTTTCATTAATAATTACTCACAAAAAATCCTCAGCTTTTAATACCATGGCTGCCACAGTACTCACACGCTGCTGCTCCAAAGCAATCAGCAAAGCAGGAACGCTGCCAGAGCAGCTCAGCTCTGCCGCTGTTGAACACACACGTTCTCAGGAGCAGTTAACCTCCAATTAAAGACAAGAGACAAAAGTGGCTATGCAAGAGCCACGCTCACTTCTGCTCCACCACCCACAACACCTGCAGATGGGCTGGCAGCATGAGGAAGTCAGTCCAAGGCACACCAAATCATCCACCCTACTTCCAGAAAGACAACCACAAGCAATACCAAGCAGGCAATCCCAACTATTCCAACTATATGGTCTTTGGTATTTGGTGATCTTCCTAGAAGTTACCTCTTTCATCATCAGTATGTACACTTTTCAGATATGATCAGATGATCATTTTCTTCATTACGTTCTCTCTAAAGAGCCACTGAACTTAATGCTTCTGAGTTCAGACAGTAAAGTTCACATTTTGCCAGTCATATTATTTTTTATCAATCCTTACAATGACAATTATTTTTTTTCCCATTACTGACTTGTCCAAACATAAATGCTTCAAGGAAAAAAGAAACAACATAATCTCAACACACAGAGCGCTTCATTAAAAATCCAGACATACATGAATTCTGGCAATTCCCATGCTGAGCTGCTGGATACACGGCTTTAGGATATTCCACTTGCAGAATGCCTAGCGACAGAGGGCTCCAGAGCTCCTGCTTTACACTTTGAAATGATCTGGGCTTTCAGGGCTTCCCTATTCCCAGGGACAAAGCTCAGAAACCCACAGCTCAAGTTGTAAGAGGAGCTGGAATCTATTCCACCTAACCAGCAAGAAATCTGGAACTGGGAGCTCTTAATCAGAGGGCCCAGGTTTTCCAAGCTCTCCTATACATAGGCAGAAATAAATATCCTCTTCTCCCACTCATCTCCTAAATAGTCAAGTTAACTGACTGATACGTAAAATTATATATATTCATCACACAGAAGGCAAATTCAAACACTTAGCCCAAACAATCAGAAAAATCTTACAGCAGCAAAGTACACATAAGCGGGTACAGTCAACTCAGTTTAAAAAAAAAAAAAAATATGATCAACCTTATCACTGGTTTAACTGAGTTCAAAGAAAGGTTCATGCATGAGTTCTGACTTTTCTTAACTCCATGGCTCCTGCTGGATTTTTTTCCACCAATTCACGTGGACCAAAAAGGACTAAGAACATGTTTAAACTACGAAGATAAGATCTTTGAAAAAGGAAACAAAACAGAAAAACATTGACAACCAACATGAAAGAGGGATAACTGGTAAGAATAATAGTTCTTGCATAATCAGTACAGACTTTTAATGGTAACGAAGAGATGAACAGTCTATGAGCAATGTCAGGGTATCTGAGGAAAATGATTAAAAGGGTAACCCAATAGCAGAGGACCAATGGACAACCCAGTGAAGAGCTCTCCTCAAAGCACAACAGTGACTCTAAAAGCAGGGAGAATTATGGATTTGAGGATTTTCAAGGCTGTAGTACAGGAACATCTGGATCTGAACCTTGGTGTTGGGCTCCAGTCTTCCAGATTCCAAAAAGACAGTGACCAATGACCCAGGTGTGAAGGAGAGACAAGCGATGTGCAGGCCAGCTGCAGCGGGCCTCTACAACAGAGAGCACGGACAGCCGTGGTGAGGACAGGGACACAGCAACCATCATAAACAGCGCTCCTGTTTGGACATTGTTTCCTCACCCCTTTTCTCTCTGTTAAAACAAAAATCCATCAAAATTGAAAAAAAATGCATTTCAATAGCTGAGGATTTGTTAAAGGAAACAAACAATGAAATATATGAAGCTGTACAAAAATACCAAAATACAATAACATGAAGACACCAAGGCTAATAGAGGAAATGGAAAACGAAAATATTAGATAGACCAGGGGCTTAGGCAAGGTTATGTGAATTACTGGAAAACAATTTCCTGGTTTTCCTTTTAAGAAATAGCTCATTTTAATATAACTACATAAATTATCATACAACATTTTGTTTATGTTCATTAACCACTTCACCATAAAAAATTAAAACATTTGCAGAATGACATGAAAACAGTTTCAAACAATTTCACCCCTTTTTTTGCTCATTCCTTAGTTTATATATCCTGATTTGACTTTTAATGAATAAAAATTAGAAACGCTTTTTCAAACAAATGATATTCTGAATCTCAAATGCTTACACAGTCTATACTGTATGCAAAGAAGGAGATGAAGGAACCACAAGACCTTTAAGATGTTCTCTAATAAAAGTGACATTTTGTTAGTATTTCCTAGAATTGGTAAATATTAGCTCACATCTTTCAACACCATAGCACAGCCCCAACTTACTGAACAATATTTTGTGATTTTTACTTTTTTCTTTTGTAGTAAAACATCTTATGAAGAAGCAGTAATCAATCTGGCATTCTCATCACTGCAAATTTAATAAGGTTTCCATAGCAATATATACTACCTGTTTGCCTATAGGTGTTTATAGATATTTTTCACTGCACTTTGCCTTGAAGATTCAAATTCTTCTCATAATTGCCCTAATTCATTGCAACCTTGAAATATCACAAAAAGGATGAATTAGATAAAACTGCATTCCAAACTCAGTTTCAGAAAGAAGCAGAACATGATGCTGATAGCTGAATGCAGAACCTAACGCAAAGACTATTCTCAGCTCTTTACTATACCAGGTGATGTTCACAGGTTAGGGCAAGCCAAAGGGTGGTCGTGGGGAAAGAGAACAGTACCTGCTCAGTCAGACAGAAAACAAATGGCAAACACTGTGTCACACAGTGTGGGGGAAGCAGCTGAGGTATTTAAGTCCATCACCACCAGAAAGACAACTCTAGAAGCTCAGTCAAGCAGAAGAAAAACCCAAAGGTGTCTGAGATCGAAGCTGTCTCAAGCATAGCCCAAATGACTGGGGCATAAGGAGGAAGAATGAAGATTAATAGCTAAAACAGTCTCTTAGAGATAACTTGGAATCACACAATCATTCAGGTTGGAAAAGACCCTTCAGACAATTAAGTCCAACCATAAACCTAGCACTGCCAACTCTAGCTTGGTACAATTCTGTGCATACTTCAGCACCTTGATGTTCATATTTAAGTATTGGCAGAATAAATTTTTCACAAGATTAAATTTAAATCCTTGGTTTTACATGCGAAGGAAAAAATTGCCCCTCTCTTCTGTGCAACTGGGCTCACAGATTATCAGCTCCCAAATTGTGCAATGGCAGATCATAAACTTGCCCCTGGAAGATCAAACAAGCAAAAGTGCTTTTATTCTTGTCTACCTTTTATGCAGCACCTCAGTTCAAGGGAAAGGTGACATTTTCATTACAAGAATAAAGCCCCTTTCTCCCCTGATTAAACATTTATGTTCAAATTATGTTCCCTTAAGACTTTTTCTCAAGGAAATCTTCAATAAACACATTGTGATGCACCAGTAGAACAGGAATCTAGCATACACAAATAAAAATCCATTAGGTTTAATGACTTACACACCATAGCAGTACTCAAGTCTATTTAAAGACATGAGTATTTTATGTTAAGATTTATTTAATTTTTTAACTGACTGGAAAGCTGTAGAGCAATAGGAGAGTTTTATAGCAATGTCATACTGCAGAATAATATTTGGTTTACTCAGCTTTTTTATTCAGCTTACTCCATGGATGATCCACTGTCAAGTGGATGCATTTAAGGGTGAGCATGTGGATTTACAATCTCTCCTACATATTGTATTCACACAAGTAAGTGTAGCATTTTGTCTGAAAAAAGGTGCCTCTTTTCTTCTCTTTGTGTTTTCCAACCAACTGTTAAAGAGAAATCTTTACAAATCCTTCATACAGGAAAGACTAGAGACTACAGTGTTTCACTGACTGAAGAACAAGACATGGGAGTTCCAACTGCAAAGCAGATCTTTACTATGACCTTGCAACAACCACACATCTGCCCCTTTTATTTTTTTTCTCACAAAATAATATTTACCTTGCTTTAAAGAAGGAAGGCTTAAGGTTTTAAACTACTACTGAAGATGAAACAAACTAATGAACCCAAAGTCCTCTTCTCTGATCAACAACCACAGAAGACATTCAGACTTGTCTGGGAGCACTTACAAGTTTCTTTGGAAATTCTAATGTTCCTATTATTACTTAATTTCATTAACACCTCCCGGCTGTCAAAGCATTTTCAAAGTACTGACATCAGCAGTTCACAAAAACAGAAAGACTGCAATACAAAATCAAAGTAGGAAGGAGTATCCAGAAGTACATGTATTTTAAACTACCTGGGAATTAAAGAACAAGGCACAAAAAAAGCATCACTAGTTTTCCTCCTTTCAACACCAATTCACAGCAACAGCCCCGGAATGTTTAATCTCTTTCTCAACAAGTGATCCTGTCATTCCATCCAATGCCATACTCCAGTTTTCAAAAAAAATAAGCCAAATTTGTAGTTTTCCCAACTGGCAACAGCACAGGTATGCTACTTTGAACAAATTCAACAGAAAATTCTTACTGATTTCAACCACGATGCTATCCTATTTTGTACAGTGGTAACTTCTGCATTCAGTGCTATTACAGTCAAATATGCAGTAGGGAAAAGTTTGTGGATTTTAGAATCCGCATGAAAGAAAATTTTGAAAAAAATGTAAAAACCTCAACCCTCTCAATATTTCCACTCTGACAAAGACTGTTCCTCCTACTGTGATATAGAATGATTAGCCTTTTTGTGATAATAAGTCAAGTAACTCTGAAAACACAGTGGGATCTCAAACCTGTTTGGGTAAATGGTATGTGTTATTTCTGGTGATAAAACTGCCAGCTCTGAGTACACATTTTTGAACATTACTTGCATTCACGATGCAACATCTTTCAATGACCACAGAAGAAGTTTTTCCACCAGAAAAAAAAGAATGTCAAACACCCTGCAGTTAAACATATTTAACTTCTCTTACAACAAGGAATATGAGAAACAAGCAGAGAAATACCACCAAATAAAAATATATTTTACATGTTCTCTGGGGAAAAAAAACCCCAATATTTTAAGAAAAACACAGGGAGAAAATTTACAGTATTTAATATCTTTTATACTGTCTTTCCCTTCCCCCCCAAAAACAGATATTAGCACATATCATGAGAAAGTTCTTTAATTAAAGAAAATAAATGGTTTCTTTTTAGAATTACCCTTTGACCCACTTAAGAAAAGATGTTATAGGCATAAATTTAGGCACACTGACTTCAGAAGGATTATTCATTCTTAATCAAAAGCATGGCTAGTGGGTCAAGGGAGGTGATTCTCCCCCTCTGTTCTCCTCAGATCCCAACTGAAGTAAGTACTGTGTACAGCTCTGGTGCCTTTGACACAAGGACAGGAACTGCTAGAGCAAGTCCAGAGGGCCATGAAGTTGGCAAGGGACTAGAGCACCTCTCCTCTGAAGGCAGGCTGGGAGAGTTGGGACTGTTCAGCCTGGAGAAGCTTGTATGGAGAGCCTAGAGCAGCCTTCCAGTATCTAGATGGGGTCTACAAGGAAACCAGAGAGGGACTCTCTCTCCATCAGCAACTGCAGTGACAGGACAAGCAGGAATGGCTTCAAACTGAAAGACAGTAGGTTTCAATTAGATATTAGGAAGAAGTTCTTTGCTGAAAGGGTGGAGAGGCACTGGAGCAGGTTGTCCAGAGAAGTTGTGGCTGCACTACCCCTGGCACTGTTCAAGACCAGGCTGCATGGGGCTCTGAGCAACCTGCTCTAGGTGTCCCTGCCCATGGCACAGGGGTTCAAACAAGCTGAACTTTAAGGGGCCTCCCAACCCAAATCATTCTATGATTCTGTCCATACACTTAAGCAGCAAAGGTTTCAGTGACCTTGACCCTTGACTTAGAGAACTTTTTCAGATGAGCACCAAATGAACTGGGACCAAATGCATCATCCCTTCATTCTGCTAGAATCTACCGACACCACTGTTGTGTTCTGATCCAGAAAAATACGTATGTTTTTAAATACTTTGTTGGATTAGGGACTCCATGCAGGACAGTTTGCTGGCTCAAGCCTTTAATGTGCACCTTCTGCTGACAGAGAGACCTTTTGGACATATTGTCAATTCATGACAAGTTTTTGTTTTTCTTTTCATCTTTAGTGTACTATTGATCGTTAACTGGAATCCACCTGCCAATATGGTAATTTATGTGTTTGAACTTAAACATACAGATTCACTACATTAGGCTAAAAATTGTATTTAAAGAATACTGTCACAAACAATGACTTCAGAAAAATCCCAGGAAAAGACCTTAATTTTTGTTCCCTGTGTATTGTACTTTATTAGCATGGCATACAACAAAAGGCATATTCTTAAATATCATGAAAATGCTTATCTTTAACCTTACAAACTCTTAAATGTGTGTAAGTACAACCCTGAGTATCTCAATTATGTAGGAAACACTCTATAATTGAGCATCAGCTTCCCAAAAAATTATAATGCATTCACATAACTGCATAAAATCCCCTTTAGTCAATTAGAACATTTAGAAGTTTCATAAAAACAAACTGAATTTTCATTTTAATAACTGAAAACAAAGCCATACAAATTAAAAAAGACATTTTATGTAATTATTTCAGGCAACTACCACTAAGCAAATAACAAGCAACACTTGAAACAAGTCAGTTAAAGGCTACTCTTCTTCAAAGTAGTAGCCTAAACACCAGACAGTTGTTCAGTTTCAATGAACAGGCCAATCAAGTTATTTTTAATTTTTGTGCTGACTTCTTTCTTTACAGTTAAAGAGGAACTAAATATGCTTAATTACAAAAAAGGGTAAGAAAAAAATACCACCAGCTCTGGTAAGATCAGAAAAAGAAAAAAAAAGGAGTGATGGAAAAGGAGGAAAAGGACAAATACCAAAACTAGCCAAATGTTTATTATAAGGTGTCAAAGACTAGTTTTTCAAATGACAGGGGACTCCATAACTCGCCTACATGAATGCTTCCTATATTTAAACCTGAATAAGACATAAAATTCTTAGAGGTTGTGTTTTTTAAAATTACCTCAATCACTTTACAAAAAAGAAATGTATAGGAATATATAGCTTAAGGCACTACTTACCTACTACCCTGATCTTTGATAAAAGCAGAAAATAGAATACAGAGCCAGCAGCTGAATCCTTCTTTGGTTTGAAAAATATATTTTAAATGGCAGAGGGCAAGTTATCTGAAAATTAAAGCTCTTTTCATATTAAAGTATTCTGAAAAGCAAGAATTAGTTCACACTAAACATTTAAACAAATAGTGAATGTATTGGAAATGTATCTAAAGAGAACGAGGAACTACTACAATATAGTATTCTCAATCTTTTTGGTTTGTTTTTTAAACAAATACATAAATATAGGTACCAGTGCATGCCAAAATCTGTGGACATGTGAAAGAAACATGTTAGGCAGACAAGAAATTTCAAAACTTTAGGATTAGTGCACTCAAGAAAGACACAAGAAATAAGAGAGACCATAAGAGAAGCCTGAGTTAATGAATCATTTTTGTCAGTGACAAAATGACAGGAAAGCTTGGGAATACTAAAGCCCTATAATACTCCAATCAAGATAATATGAAACTTAAGTCACAAGTTGTGTTCTCTCAATAAGTAAAGATGAATACATTAAAAAAATCAGCCATGTTTTTAAACACTTTGTGCTTGAGGCCCAAGGTTTTTGCTACTACTAACATTCCTGAATTGAGTTATTGACTCACAAAAGCTACAAGTAATAATGAATTATGTAATAATGAATTACCCTTATGTATTGTCCATTTCATTCTTTCTCTCCCCTCTCCATAGAGCTGCTCACACCCCAGCTGAAAGCATTTGATCAACTACTTCTTTTGATGTGCAAATCCTGCAAATCTGGCTCCTGCACATTTTGCAAACAGTCCTAGTAAGAGATGAAGTTTGAAGCAGTACAAATTGTAATTTCAAAAGACATTTCTGTAAGACAGGAGACATCTCTTCAGTTCTTCAAATCATGATGCACATAGAATCTTTAACAACACAGTTAATTTAAAGCCCACATCTTTGGTATATCATTTGGTTTGGGAAAGTTTAACATTAAGACAAAAAAAAAATCAAAGTAAAGGAATATTTCTCACAAATTTGGAAGCTTTAACAAATATAGGAGGTGTTCTGAAAAGGCTCAGGCTCAAAATTTCTCACTGCATTCAGTAACACTGTGGCATTTACAAATATGATCCAGAAACTGTAAAAATAAAGAGGAACATAACTGGCAGATATACAAGAAGGAGGCAATGTATTTATAGCAACAGTCTTCTCTGACTTTTCAGAAGAGAGCCTGGACTAAGAAACAGCTTCCACTAACAGGTACAAGGGCTCAGTAAATTTGTTGTCACAAGCGAATTAACCTTCAGAATCCAGCCGAACAGCATCTATTTACCAGGCAGTGAATTTTACTCACTAGACTATTTACTTTGTGACTACCACTCTACTTCCTGCCCAGCTGTTTTGTAAATAATCCATTTCTAACATAAAAACAACTAAATACTTCACTGAAAACGCCACTGAGATTAAACATTTGTCAGAGTAGTAAAACAACGTGTTTATTCCACAACTGCCTCCTCTCAAAGTCAGGTCTCAACCTTGTTGTGAGGAACATGTGTACAAGAGACAACAAAATCCTGCCAGTTACCAATGCTTTAAAGAAATTCCAAGAAAGCATAACAGGGAGCTTGATACAACTCACTTCTTGGAACCATCCTGGCTTTGCTCAGATGCCAAAAAAACTTCTCAGGTGAGAGGCAGCACCTGTCAACACCAGGTTGTTCCTTACCTTTAGGAAAAGGGAGCTAGTAATCAAGGTAAAAGAAAGAAACAGGGGAAGCTGCTCTTTGCAACAGAAATACAAAGGACTTAGTAGATGGTCCAGAGAGACAATAATCCAAATTTAAAAAGAATATAATTCTTTTGTTAGTTCTTGTTAGTTCTATTCCAATAACAATTTCCAATAACCTTGTTTCTTCCTGCCTATGCAGAACACATCTATCACACAGACATTTTTGACTGCTGTATTTGGTGTCATGTCAGCTGTTATTACAGCCCCCCAAAAATGGTAGCTACTGTTCTTATGTTTTTGCCTACAAAAATTGTTCTCATGAATACTGTCCCACTGTAGAAGCTGCTAAAGTGACACACAAGTGCTGGACTGCAGAACACCTGTCTCCATGTCAGGCAATTGTAGAAAAGCTGGCACTACTTCTGTGTCACTGACTGATATCCACGGAAACAAAACAAGATCTGGTTCACTTATACATCAGTCACCAAGATGTTCTTCTTCATTTTGTTGATCTAATGTAAATATGTTGGTTTTATTTTGCACACTGCAGTGTGGGACAGAGAGACCACGTCTCACTGCACATTCACCTACTGCTTCAGGAATAAAGTGCTAACTACATAGAGCGGCTTAGTTAGCAAAAAAAGTTACTTTAAATTCTCCTACCTTCCTAGGAAGGACAGTTACTGAGAAGACACATTCTGGCAACACTTTACAACATTCAAAGCACTCTCTCTTAATAAGGAAACATTTGTATTCGGTTACACAACATGAAATTACTAGCCCACAAAATGGGTGTTAAAACGCTAGTCTCACCCCACCGGTAAAAAAAAAAAAATCTGGTAAGTTTCACTGACAGTTACTTCTAACAGTCATCATTACATTGCTATCTTTATATTTCAGGGAATCATTTCTCTTATTTTGAGAGAAGATTTAAATTCACATGAGGAAACTGTGGAACTCCATATATGTCTGTGGGATTCCAGTGTGTAACAAAGATGGTAAAACTACTAAAATATTCTCCGCAGTTTTCCTTCACAGCAGCAGAATTTTCTCAGTGGTGATTTTTATTAATAACAAATTAAGGCACGAAAAAGACAGAGATTGAGTCAGTCATGCCAGGCATTCTCAATTCCTGTGGTGATTTCCTAAGAGAAAAGACAACAAAGTTCCTTGTGAAATATGTATTGGTACCAAAACTGCCACCCCTTGCTTGCCTGTCTTTTCTAGTTGTATGTTGTATGTCTTTTCTATGTTCTCATTGAACTATTTCAACACTAAGCAAAGAACACTGCTTCTAATCTGTGATGCAGAATCAGTGAGACACAGAACTTGCACTGAGGGTGACTTAGAAAAAAAACCTCAGACATTAGACCATTAATATCCTTCAGAACCATAAAAAAGCTGGCCACTTCATACCAGAGGACATGCCAGAAGAGTTTGTGAGTTTCTGTTCCCCAGCCACCCAGCACAGTCTGTGCCAGCAGAAAAAGGAACAGGGAAAAAACAAACCAACCAACCAGTAGGGTAACACAGTAATCAAGATTACTTTTATCTGAAATAAATGTTATTAGTTTACCCTGAATTTTGCAAGGTCTCACACTCATCTTGCCCAAATGAAACGCTGAGGAGGTGATCACCCTGTCCCCACCCACACAGGATGCTGACACATCTTATTAATCTGTTTTTCTGTAAGTCAGGATGGATGGTACTCTTGACATTTCAATGTGCATAAATTCAAAACACTTAGGTAAAACATTCAAATGCATTTGAATTTCACAGCCACAATCACCAGACCCTTACAGATACCTGCTGACTCGGTGCATCTTTTTTCAAAAGCATTGCCATGACTAAAGGACTCAGATACAAGCAGTGGGGAGAAGGTGCAGCATATCAAGCCTCTTCTCCTGCAACCACTGGAGAGCAACATGGTCTTCACAGCTCTTTCATGGAGAACCTCAAGCTGTGACAGCTCAGATAATCTTGAATAATAGAAAAACAACCCATTGTAGGGATATAATTATGCACTGAGATTCAAGAGAAGTTGTCTACATGTAAATTGCTGAAGAATCTAACACAAGCTTCTATATTTTCAGTTCTGTGTCTCTAATGTTTCAGTGTGCCAGAAACTCTGATCATAAACTTGTTGTTCAGAATTTACACCCTTCATTGCTCCCAGATACCCACAAAAAAGCAACTGTGCCTGTCAGTGGCAAATATTGTTACTGCTTCAAATTCTTCGTGTTGCTGTTCTTTGAGGCAAGCTGGAATGTTTGCTGCCATCACTCACTGCTGACAAATCTAACTGCATTTCTGACAAACACAAACAAAAACTGCTTTTGTCTCTGCAAAAAATAGAAATCATTTATTTGCACTTACAAGTGCACTTTGCACTCACACTTTCTTTCTACAAGAGGGGAAAAAACTTGGTTATGACCCAGACACAGGAGACAATCATCTCTCAGCTATCAGTGAAGACTATACCTTCATGAAGATCCCACATGATTTAACAAATTCTTTTAATACCACAGGTCATAAAGTGCTGGTAACTTGGCTAAGTAGATCACAAGAGATGTAGACAATTTTTGCCTGCTTTCAGTTTCTTTCATGCTGAAAGGGCACTAGGGAGCAATTGTTGCCTCTTTTCCATCCTTGTGTTAGAATCTTCCCCGTCCCAGCTGGTTTTAAGAGAAAGAATGAAAAAACTGACACAGCATGCTTGTGCCCTTTGCATGCTGCTGAAAACCAGCTCTAGAGTGTCACCTTATCCCACCTGGCAAATGGTCTTCACCAACGCTCTGTTTAGCAAATAGAGAAACACCAATGTCCAGGACATAGTTCAGTCAAGACTGAGGTGAAAAGATTCATAAGTTCCAAAGAGAACAAAAAAATACAGTTAGTAATTAGTATTTTGTTATTAATCTATCTCCTAGTATTAGTGTTTTCCAATCTGAGACTTAGTGGTCGCTTCAGACACTACTGGAGGAGAGGAACGAAGCTAGCCCACAAAATGGGTCTTGTATCAGCAGCTGAGAAACTGGCATTTCCTTCCACTTCTGTCCCTATCACTTCTTCACCTTAAATGTAGGCAACTACAGTGCATTTTGCTTATCACAACTGACCAGATATCCCAACTGTTCCCATATTAGATATCTGCACTCCACACTAAGTCCAGGCAATGCCTTACCTGGGGTAAAAGATGATCTTCCATACATCTCTCTCCAAACATTCATCCCCAACACCCAGTCCTGATTCTTAAGGCTGCCACCATGAGCACATCCTCTCCTCACAAAAGTTTTCTGCCACTCAGGTTATACTTTAACTTTTCAGGAGGCATGTGACACACACGAGACAACAGATAAAGACAGACAGAACGTCTCTGTACAAGGTTTCTGATCCTAAGTCTGCAGCTCTCTTCAGTTTCCAAGAATCCATGTTAGCTCAAGAGAAAAAGATTCCTCTTGCCTTACTAGGTGAGAGATTGAAATACAAAGAACAGTCACCCTCCGCCTTCGGTTGAAAATAAGCTGATTTTTAACATGTACCTGGCAAGAGCATGAAGCATATCCACTGTGAAGTGGCCTCATTTGATCAGATGCAAATTGCTAACCCACAATAATATGATTAAATTCAGTAACATATCTTTCCCTTATCTGAGAAACTGATTCTCTTCCAGCTTAAGATGAGCAGACAAGCTCACGCAGCAGTAACCTCAGGGATAGATGCTTGTTGTCAGCACATCTTCCATGAGAACATGCTAGTTTTGTATTTGAGGCAGGATTCAGAAAATACCTGCACAGTTTTTTCTTCTTGAGTCCTGGGGTTTAAAACATTTCCTAATGTTGCCTTTAAAATGTTCCCTTGAAGTTCACCAAATTTCCCTGACTGTCAAGTGTGAACATGGATAGAAAAGCAGAAAACAAAAATACAAAAATAGCAGAAGATAAAAACTCCTTCTCCCTTGACCTAACTGGTCTATTTAACAGAAGAAAAACAACTGTGGAAGGAATACTACTTAAAAAATAAAATCATCCAAAGCATACTTAGATGCTCTAATTTCTAAAACTAACATGCATGTACATTAAGGGATCTCAAGCAGTCCCACAGTGAGCATACAAGGTATACAAATAATATTTTCTGTACTCCTGGCAAACTTGATCAGCTATGAAGTTGAAACAGGAGTTCCACAAAACACCTTAATTTAACTTGATTGGAAGGAATATTGAACAAAACTAATTCCAGTATTATTTTTCTTCTTAAAGCACTTACAAAGATGTCACCCCAGAAAGTGTTTTAGGTGGTTTACAACAAGATCTGATTTACGTCTCAGGCAGAAAACTGGGGAGGAGGGAAGTGCACCCTGAATTTTAAAGACATTGTCTTACACTAGCACATCTTCACACATCATTTTTGAAATGACAGGGTATACTGCATCAGGTATCTGTGACAAAGCTTTTACCTAACACAGAGCACAATTTCTTTCCTCTAAAGGAGAGGACTTCTCGTGATAATTGTGGCAGTGGAAGCCAGAAGCAGCACAGCCACTGCAGAGTACTGTTCGATTACAGAGCAGGCAGCAGAATACCAGGAGCTGTGCTGCAGTACACTCAGAAAAGCAGCTCTCCACTTCATATTTTAGTCACTGAAAACCAGCACAATGTGATTCTTTTTTAAGTTGACGTAAGTATCCCACATAATTTCCACAGTCAAGACATCTAAAAATACTTGTTGAAATACCACTGATTGCCACCCCTCAGAAGAGAATCTTCTCCACCACAAAGTACTCTCACGAATGTTAAACCCTATATGCAAACACACACTCCAATGCTTGAAACATTATCCCAGGTTATTCTCCTTTACTCAGTGTATCAATTGTTGCCAAGGTGAGCTAACAGCATTGACCACATCTCTGCTACTTCATTTCAGCAAGACTGGCCAATTTCCATTAGCAAAATTCTGATTTTATTGAGTTTTTGGATAACCTCCATTTCAGCACATGACTTGTAGGGACAACGATCACAGGCTGCACAAAGGACTTTTTGCAGTAGGTATTCAATATAGAAGAGGGGCTCTGAAGCAAGGAAGGGGCAAACAAGGATACCAATACATGAAAATAATCCCACTTGGAGCAAACTCAGTAGGTCTGCACAAGGTTATCGCCATTTGCAATATGCTAAGAGCTCCTCACATCACAACAACGCAGCTCCTTGGATAGTTTTTAAGTTGATTCCTTCCATCAGAACATGCTGTGGCATGCACTGCAGTGTGGCAGCACTGCCATCAAGCTCCTGACACCCTAGATGTACAGAGCACCAAGGAAATTCAAGAGTCTTGAAGTGCACCCCAAAGCAATGCTGCATTGGTCTGGAGTGAGAAAAGAGTATTGGTACCCAGTGAACCTTCCATCCTGCAGTGCCTTGAGAATACAGCCCCACAGCCTCTCTCACAAGTCCACCCACCTCTCAAGCCTCACATCCTAGTGCCCTCAACTTCCTTCCTTCCACTGCTGAGGACCTAAGGGCCCAATCAGTTCCTTACAGGTGCATGCAGAAGACAGAATTCTCAAGAAAGCCTGCAACATCTGAGGGGAAAAACCCTGGGGGAAAAACAGTCTGGTACAAACCACCCATAGTTCACCACAGGGATATCTTTGCCTTCCCAGTTCTCCCACCATCTCCAGAGCTGACTTTTTCCAGCTGAAATCTGCTGCTACAACTAGACTTGAAATTAAAGCTGCACAGTACCTGTTTATTATGACAGAGAACGGGAGTATGGACTGTGGATATAATAAAGCCAGCAGGGGAGGCTTCCCTGAAGGGGAAAGCCAGCAGGAGGCATGAGGATAAACTGGCATTACTTACCTGCTCACTTATTTTCTGAGATCTTGTTTGGTTTGTGGTTGTAGGGTACTTTTCTGGTTTGGATGGGTTGTTTTATCCCTTTTCATTTTGTAGCTTGTTTTACGAGTGATCACCACCAAAAAACTTCAGTACCAAATTAACTTAGCAGGTCTGTGTTGTTATACAGGAAAATTACCACTAGTCAGTCCTACTGGTGTTCATAGGGTTGAATAAAGACTAACTCCTCTCACAGGAACAAAACACTGATTAAAACAATCAGATTACAGGAACATAACATCAAAGAAAATGCACAAGCATTTAAATGTTCTTATTCTTTTTTCTGTATGAGTATTCTTATCCTATATACACAAGCATTTGGGATGGATAAATTGATATTTTATATCCTATATAAAGGCATACTTGTGATGTAAATACAATTTATATCATTAAATATTTCACAGCCGGTATTACTCCATATCTAAATCATAGAAAGCTATCAGCTAGACTGTTAGTTTAAAATAACAGTATTTACACTCACAAAAGTCTTCTGATAGCACAATGTACATAAAACGTTCTGCAGACTAACTGAATGGAAATATTTTCTAGAAACAGAAGAGGGGGATGTTAGCATAACTGGCTCTGAACCAGAGTTTAACTGTATTTGTAATTGCCTTTTACTCAATGCCACACTAAACTCCTACATTAGCTAAAGATGCACCTTCATTTCATTACTGCACTGGCCATTTTTCTGCCTAGCTTGAAAGCTTTATTTCGTCTATTCTTCATACTCAAGAACTATTAAATTCAATACAGATTAAATATTTCGACCATTTAATATTTTTCCAAGTCTACATCAGGAAAGTTCCAGTGACTGGAATCCTGCTAAATTACTAGCTAAACTTAAGCACTATACAATGTAACACACTTCAGAAGGCAATAATTTCCTTTAGGCACAGTAGAGTTTTTTTTATTTGCACAATTGAAATACAATAAAGAAAAGCATCAGTGGTAAGACTATTAACATATAAATCTATTTGGCTTCATAATGAAGATGAAAGAGGTTAAGCAGAAATTGGAATAAACTAGAACTGTTAACAAATCAGTACTTAACTGACATTAAACCCATCAGAGCAAAACCACCACCATTGTTTACTCTGAATAAAGACAAGTCTGTATGTTGCAGCTCATGACACAACCTTTATGCAGAATGAAATGAGAAAATCTTTTCAGTTTCTGACACAGCCAGATTAGACCCTTTCTAAAGTTCCCTCATCTGTAAACACATCTGATATATTTTGACAACTGTCATCCATCCTATTTCTGTGATTCCTCTGATACACAGATTCATGACATAAAGAAATATGACCACAGATTTTAGTAATGATGTATTTACTAAGAGTAAAGCCTCAAAAGCTCCCTTTTCACAGCTGAAATACCTTGCAGTCATTTCAGCAACTATTTCCATGATGTCATATGTTCGTGATGAACTTCCCATTAGGGATAGGATTTACTAGTCAGAATAAGATCAGCAGTTCTGCAAAAACCTCCACCTCCAATGCAAGGGAACAAGACTTCTTCCACACAACAAACAGAACCTCCTCCTTTTTAATACTCGGTGAATTGTTATTCCTAGCAGGAGAACCAGCTATCCAACACGGCAGCAACCAAACCCAAATGTCCTGCCTCAGGACTCCACACGCTACCACAGAACTAACCTGTAAATCAAAGACATAATTCGACGGGCATGCCTGAGAGTAAATGGTGTCCCAGCCTTTTTGGCTTTGACTCACAGGCTGAAGACGGAGCAAGGGACACAACACCCACCCGTGACAGAAGCCCTCCCTGAAGCAGTGGCAAAGATACCTTTTTAATCATAACAAATAGACTGTTTATTCTTAAAAGTGACCAGAAACCATCTCGTTTCCGACATCACCGACCCATACGGCGGGCTTCGGGAACCCGAGGCCACCCCGGGACCGCTGCCGGGACTCGGGGCAGCTCCTGCGGGCACTGCTCGCCGCCGAGGCGCGATCGCTGCCCGTTCACCGGTGCCCAGCGGGAGGGACGGGACAGGTCCAGCAGCGGCCCGGGGCAGAGCCACACGCGGGGAAGTTTCGCGAAGTCACTTCGGAGCTACCTTCCCACCCCCCTCCCCCCCGCTCACGCCCCCCTCCCCGCACTGTAAAAGCCCAGCGCGGGCGGCAGCACCGCGGAGAAAAGTAAAGTTGCTGCGGAGGCCGGCCCGGAGTGTCCCCCGGCCCGGCGCGGGTGCCGCCCCCCGCAGCCCCCGCTCCTGCCGCGGCGGAGCAAGATGGAAGGCGCGGGGCCGGCCGCCCGTCCCACCGCGGGGCGGCTGCAGCCGTGCCCGGGCATGAGCTGCGGAGGGGGCACCCGGCGGCGCCGCAGACCCCGGCCCGCCCGCCCGCCTTCCCTCGCGGCGGGCGGCTGGCGCCCCCGGGGCTCCACGCTCACCTCGCTCCGGCTCGGCTTGCAGGCAGATGGGGATGTTCTTCTTCCAGCCCGGCATGGCTCCGCGCTCCCCGCTCAGCGTTGCTGCGGCGGCGACGGGGGGCGGCTCATGGCAGGGCGAGGCGGCGGCGACCCGCGCTCAGGGGGAAGTCGGCGGCTCCGGCGGGCAGCGGCGGAGGGGCGGCGGCCGCGCGCTGGGAGGGAGAGAGAGAGCGCGGGGCGGGGGAGGCGGCGGC
>VZUI01044743.1:0-53475 GCA_013401135.1 Cettia cetti
AATATAAATATAAATATAAATATAAATATAAATATAAATATAAATATAAATATAAATATAAATATAAATATAAATATAAATATAAATATAAATATAAATAATATTATAGCTCTGAGAACTGTATGAGGGAGTTTAAAAGCAAGAGATTTAAAATATATTTGAATGTATCCAGTTTTCTCATTGGAAAATACAGAAGCACTCAGGTCCTGTGTAAGATTTGCTTCAAAGCCCAGAAACACAGAGTGTGATGGTGGCACGAGCCAGACCATCCCAGATAATCCAGTTAGGGCTCTGCTGACTCAGGGATGTGTTGCATTGCCTCTGTCACCTGCCTCACACCCCTCTCTGGGCTGTCATCTGCTGTTATTTCAATTAGAGAGTGTCAATTTATATCACATCACACCAAAGGTCAGACTTTGGTTGCCCTCCCATCACAGGAAAACCCAGCTTGCATGAAAAGTGAACAGTTTATCTACTTGAGGTGGAAAACAGGAACAAATCTCAGGGTCCAAAAGTGTTCCCACAGGTCCAGGACATCACCTGGCTGTAGGAGCAGAGGTAAACCTGCAGCACATCCTGGCCTTCAAGGGTTAATGAAACTGGCACACACCGAGCAGTGGGAGTTACAGGTGTACATCCCGTCTGTGTAATTAATTAGTGAGCAATTCACAATTTAAAAAGCACAGGCTCAAGATAAAGAACTGAAGGTAGAAACAGTCACAAATAGGTGAAAACGCTGGGTTTGTCTACTAAATAACTCGATTTACCTCAGCTGAAGTAGGAGCTCATGAAAGATCAAATGAAAATACTTCCAAATATTCCACCTGCTGCTGACACTGTTCAACATTTAGCTTTTATATATGGGGGAAAAAAAAAAAAAAAAAAAAAAAAAAAAAAAAAAAAAAAAAAAAAAAAAAAAAAAAAAAAAGAAAAGCCTGTCCTTCCTGCTGGGCAGCAGGAGGAAGGATCCTGGTGGGATTTTCAAGCAGAGGGAGTTGGGCAAGCCAGGAGAAGCTCTGAGAGCAGCTGCAGCCTGTCAGGGGAACAGAGGAGCAGCAAAAACCTCGCACCACTGGCTAGATAAAATTATTTTGAGTGCCTTTCTTCTTCCTCTTATTGCTGCCTGTGTATAACCAAGATAAGCAAGTCCAAACTATTTAATCTTCAGCCTGTGGAGTTGCTTTGCTCCAGCCCTAATGTGTGATTGAAATCACTGCAGCCCAGATCCCAGTGCTGGGTGATAAGGGCTGAGCCACAGAACCTGACACAGGAGGAGGATTTGGTTCACAGAGCACTAAAGAGTCACTAAGAAATAAAACAAGCTGCCATCTAGATTCTTGCAGACAGGAAGCTACAAGTGCCTGCACCAGAAAAAGCTCATTTTTTGACTGAGTTGTGTTACTCAGATATTTATTGTCAGCTCAGCCAAAGGCATTTGCTCTACTGAAGTGTCTGCTTTTGTGGGAGCATCCTTTTGCTATTTGGATAACTCTGAAATACAAATTCTACATTTTTTTTTTAATAAATTCAAAGTGGTAACTTCATTTCTGTTGCAGTAATGTCCAGGGACTTGCACTCCAAGAGTGATAACACATTTTTGGCTTATCACTGGTGAACACTACGAGCAGCTCAATCCACAGAAACCACCAAAGCCAGGAGGAAGCTCTACTGTATCTAGAGGCTTTTTCCCTCACCCTTCTCATCAGATTGTGTCTCATAGACTCTTTTTTTAGTCATTTCATCAAAAAAGAACAGGAAGCAGTGCATATCTGTGTGCACACACTTGAAAGTGCTCAGTTATTTTAGCCCACCTCCCCTTTACACCATTCAACAGCTGCTGCCACTCCTTACACATTTCCCATTGTCCCAGGCCAACAAAATAAATAACCTCCCCAGCCAAACTAACCGGTGAGACACTCCCAGGGGCAGATTTTATTTTTCTCAGTTACATTTCTTTTGAAGAGCCCAAAATGAGTTAGCCCAGAACGAACACGAGCCGCTCTCAGCTTAAGACAACCTGCAAACAAGATTGGGTTCCAAAAAGCTTTTTTTCCCCCCTCCTTGTCAAATAAAACAAATGTACTCCTGCTCTGGGTCTGCCTCCTCTGACAGAAGTGTGTTTCTTTCAGCAAGAGGCAGGATCTAGGAAATTTAAGTCGATTTCACAATAAAAGAAGCATTTTAACCACAGAAGGAGGTGTGTGTCCATATGGTGTTGGATGGAAAGTGATAGATCATTTAGAAGAACATTCTGCTCGATATATATTTTTCCCCCTAGTGAATCACAAAACCTATTAAAAAATAAAAAGCCAGATTAATTGGAACCCATTCCAAAGTAAGAGTATATCTGCTGTGCCCCTCCAGTACCCCAAAGCTGAGAGCCAGCACATGCAGTTGGATGCTGAATGCTGTCATCTTCCCCTGCTTTTGAGGAATTGAAACATGAGGAATGTCAGCTGAGGTTAATTCACACCAAACAGGTGGAACCATTCCTATTCTCTCTGAACATTAAGCCTGGTGACAGATACTGGTACCTAAATAGAACTGCTTTAATTTCCATTGAAAGTTATGGCCAATTTGAGAGAAAGTTTAATTGAATATTCCATACCGTAGGGAAAGATAATAACTAAACTGAACAGAGAATTCTTGGAGTATATCCAGGATAAAAGAGAAAAATCCTTTCCTTGTTTGTTGCTGAGGGAATTGCTGCCTGCTCTGTGTGCTGGGCTGTTTTTACACAGCGCTACAAGCAGGTATTTCTTCGAGACAAAACTGCACCTTGGGAAGAGCAGCACTTCAGAAAAGTGGGAAGTGGAATGGATAGGACAGCTCAAGGGCAGGGCTGATGAACACAGCAGCCTGCTCTTCAAGGTGAGCAGCTGCACTCCATCCTCCTGAGCAGCAAAGGGCTCCACTGCCTGCCTCACTCCTTCACTTTTGCCTTTCACTTCTGTTAACATCAACTGCACACAGCTTTGAAATTAAAACAAAGACTATTTCACACCATATAGTCCTGCTATGACTCTTTCTGTAGACTTCTCAATGAACAAGACCCACTGAAGGTGCTTCCTGTTCAAAGAAAAAAAAAAAAAAAAGATAAAGCCCAGATACTTTAAAAGTGTATGAAGTGGTGTTTCTCGTAGCTCTGCATCTTTGGGGACAGCCTCTTGATACAAGACTGGGCTTCTTTTGAGGCACCTACAGGACTCTAACAGGTGCTGGGAGCCTTCTGCTGTCCCCTCTCCTCTCCCCTCCTGCTGTCCCCTCTCTTTCCCCCCAGCCCAGCTCGCTGCTGTCCCAAGCCCAGAGCCCAGCCCTGCCTGAGAGGTGACAGGTGACACATGAGTGTCTGACACCAGTCTCCAAAGCAATGTCAGGTATTTCTCAGAGACACAAAACCCCAGCAGACAGGAAGGAATAAATCTCCCCTTGTAAAGGCAGGTGTGGAAGAGCTCCATGCTCCCAGATGGATTCAGCAGTGCTCTGACAACTCCATTTAGGAGGGCCCTGGGGATCTGGAGCAGCCTGGAATGAAGGCAGGATTAAACACAGCAGAGGAAAGCTCTGGGGGAAGGTGGGATCCAGGAGAGTGGGAATGCCAGGAGCCAGCCCAGCCCCCAAATGCCAACAGCAGCTCCAGTTTAGAGAACTCTGAAGCCTCTCCCTCCCTCAACAAGGGCCACATCCCAACTTCTGCTTAAATGCTACATGATTAATTAGAGCAAATGCCAGCAGGTCAGCTGCTTTACATCAAAGGCTGCTACCTGATCACACACACAAATGTGGATATTCACGTGTGGGTATCATGCACACAATGTGGGTATTCCTGTGTGGATATCCTGCACACAATGTGGATATTATTCCTGTGTGGATGATATACACACAATGTGGATATCCATGTGTGGATATCCTGCACACAATGTGAATATCCATGTGTGGATATCCTGCACACAATGTGAATATCCATGTGTGGATATCCTGCACACAATGTGAACATCCATGTGTGGATATCCTGCACACCATGTGGATATTCCCTGTGCGTCCTCTCCGGGCTCCAGGCAGCTGGGAGAGGCCATTCCCACCACAGCACAAGAAGTGACCAGTTCTCCAACAAAACCTTCATTTAACAGGATGCAATTTGTGTTCTCTTAGCAAGTCAACGGCCTGATAATCATCACACATGGCCCCTTCAGTATCCCACAAAGCACACTGCTCCAGTACTGCAGGAAATCCCAAATTCCTTCTCCAGGCAGCCTCTTCCCTGATTCACCACAGCCAGCAGCAGGAAAACAAACTGAGGAGCTCACAGTGCTCTGTTGAGGACAATATCAGCCCACACAGAGCTGTGAGTCAGTATAAAACAATAGTATAAAACAATCAGATTAATGCCGTGCTACCACCAGTGCTGGGTGTTCCTGCACAGAGCTGTTTGGGAATAGAAATGTTTCCGAGGCCTGTGTTAATTATCTATTGATTTATTAGTAAAATGTAAGGTGCTGATATAATTGCTGTCTGCCAAGAACACACATCATCACTGTAAAACTTTCAGCTGTCTTGAGTATGACAGGGACTGTAAAGTGGATCTATTAAAAAGCAGAAGTAGTTGGTTACATGTGCATATTTTAAAGCCACATATTTCCCTTCCATAATACCTCCCTGAAATTCAATTGATTTTAATCTTTGATGCAATCAGGAAGGTGTTTGAAAGCCAGGTTAACTAATGCCATCCTCCCCACCCCAGCAGCAGACAGGCAAAGTTATAAACCACTTTTTTTTTAGTGAAAAAGCCTCTTTCTTTTAAAATCCCAAAGCTTTAGAAAAGACAAGTCCCTGGGGCAACAACCTATAATCTCTGTCTCATCTATTGCTGGAAAAACAAAGACAACTCTGGCAATGTGTCCAGGCTCTCGATTGATTGAGGAGCCAAACCCTGCAGAAAGCTTCAAGGTGAAAGGAGCTCTCTGCTGCTTCTCTTCAAGGTGAAGCCTCTTTTCTCTCTCCAGGTTTAAGTACATTAGCCACTGTCAGAGGGAAAGCTGATCCCTGCCAGCTTTTTATCCAGCTATTTACAGAGCAGCTTAGGCCGCGGATTCCCTTCTCAAATATTTGTGAATAAGCAGATGGAATTACCAGGGCTGGGAAGAGGAAGGGGATGGTCAGCCTGGCACACTCAGAGTCCAAACACCTGAAAATTCATTTGCACCAAGGCACAAACACCTGAAACTTCACTTGCACCAAGGGACTGGGCAGAAAATGCTCATGGGGTGGTTCAGCCTGCCAAAGGGCACTGGAGATCTGCCTGCTCTGGGCCACGAGCACACTGTCTGCAATTAGCTGACCAATTTAGATACAGGAAGAAAATTGCAGAGAGTAATAGTTGTAATGAGGCAGATGCCTAAAACTTGCCTGTGCCAGTGCTCTGTGATAGAAAGGAATGTGTTTATAGTTTAATTCTACTGGGGTTTTTTTTGGTTTGTTTTGTTTTGTTTTGTTTTGTTTTGTTTTGTTTTTTTTCTCCAAAACAGGGAGAAAACAAACCTTCACCAGGTAGAGACGATGAATTTTTGTCACACAAAATATTTTTGTCATACAAATATTACCCTCTGCAATTTTCTTCCTATTTCTAAATTTTCCAGAAAAGAAACACAAGCTGGGTACAGGGGAATCCATCAGGGATTCCAGCCAGCAGGCACAGAACTTTCAAACCATTGCACAGAGCAGAAAATAAAATATTTGTTAACTCAGTCCACAGCGGGCACATTTCTCCTTGGCTGCTTGGTTTTGGCAATTCTGGAACATTTCCATGTCCCTGAGACAATGCTGCAACAGGACATGTGTGACAAAAATTCATCATCTCCACCTGATGGAGGTTTGTTTTCTCCCTATTTTGGAAAAAAAGAACCCCAAAAAACCAAACCAAGTAGAATTAACTGCAAACACATTCCTTTCTAACACACAGCACTGGCACAGGCAAGTTTTAAGCATCTGCCCCATTACAAATATTACCCTCTGCAATTTTCTTCTTATTCCTAAACTGGTCAGCCTTAAGAAAAAAGGGCAATATTTCAATAAAAGAAATTAAAAGGTAACAGAAAGAACAGTGAGAAAGGGAAATCTCATGTTCATCATGTTATAAATTTATATTTTTGGGGCAAAATTTTCAGCATCAGCCTCCAATGGTCTGATGCAAGACTGATGGCATCTTGAGGTTTAAAAAAGAATCAAGATATTTAGGAGAGGAGGAGGGTCTCTGCTTTGGAGCCACAGAGAGAGGTCAATCTAAGCCCTCCCTTCAGGCACTGCACACCCCAATGCTGGGCAGGAAAACCTCCCTCACTTTTCACTGCTGCCAAAGCAAGGAAGTGTTTAATCCAGCAAACAGGCTCCAAGGGTGTAATCTCCAGGTGGTTCTGTTCCATAAATGGATTTAAGGCATTTGGAGGCTGCTCTTGGGGCTTGGGGCTGGCAGCTCAGCTGCTCTAACTCTCTGGAATTTTGTTGGAGTGGCTGGAATTGCTCCAGCTCAGGGCATGTTTGAGGAGTTGCCCTTCAATCCTTTTCATTGTTGTTTTTCAAAGCGTTTCTGCAGCCCTCAGCAGAGCAGGAACAAAAGCCATTCCCAGTATCCAGGGGGAAATTAGAGAACACAGAGGGCTCCTGCTGTGGCTCTGGAAGCTGGGACACACCAGCACTGGCCACCCCACACAGGCACTCCCCAGCCCTAAAAATCACCAATTTATCCCCATTTTTCTGCTGGGTCACCCCTGCAGAGCAACCAGACCCCCCCTGCAAACACAGACACACAAACACCAGACCCCACACAGGCCCAGCCTTAAAATTAACCAAACCCAGCCTGAAAATTAACAAAAACCAGCCTTAAAACACCACTAAATGCCAAACTGAGGGAGGCTTAAATAAAGTTCTCAGAGTTCAATCAGCAAAACATCAAAGGAGCAGCCAGGAGTACAATTTGTACAACCTGCCCACGGATAACATGTATTCCTTTAATTTTTTAAAATGTTATGAACTTTCAAGCGACACAGCAGGGAAAGGATATCAGTAATAGCTGTCAAAACCCTGACTTATGACTTGTTACTCTGCAATTTAGAACTCTCCAAGCCTGCTCAGAGGGATGGCATTTGTGAGGAGAGCCTTTCCTCCCGCTGCTGTCACAGCAGCAGGTGAAGCTTTCGAGCTCTCCTCGCTCACCTCTGAAGAGCAGCACGATGGGGATGCCCCAGAGGCAGAATTCACCTCCAGTGGTCCAGCTCAAACTGCCATGCCCTGCCCTGATTTGGGAAGAGAAACTCACTTTTTTTTGTGATTTTAAAGGAAAAGGAACTTTTTCACTAAAAAATTAATATATATAACATATAACATATATATAACATATATATATAACATATAACGTGTAACATGTAATATGTAACATGTATATCTTCAATAATAATATCCTATTATTAAATAGGACAAAGCTATTATAGGATAATAGGTTTATCCTATTCAATAATAGGAGAAAGCTGCTCCTGGAAACTGAATCTTTCCCAAGGGTAAAATTTAATTTTTCTTTACTTGTGAAGACTTTGCTTCCTCAACTAGAGGGCAGTGAGATGCACCATCATGCAAAATGCAAATTCAATATTGATGAAGAGAGCCAGGCAAGAGTTAAACTGAGGGGGATCACATCTATTTTCTTCATCTGATCAAGGCATATTACTTCATAATCAAAGTATAATTATGTACTTTAATTACAAAGGTAAATCAATATATATATTTTAATATTTATTGATATAAATATTTATATTTATTTATAATTTTAGATAAATTATATATAATTGTAGATTGCATTACCTTATATATATAATGATTATATATAGTATCATAATATATAATGAAAATTATATATTTTTTATAATTTGGGTTATATATTGATTTCATTGTTCAATAAGAAATTATGGTTGACTGATGTGATCAACGTGAAAGGAAATAAAGTGAAATAAATCACTCACTATGCAAAGTCCACTTATGCCAAGCCAATACAATGCTGAAGCCTTATAGAAATGACAGATCAGAACTATGGTGCAAAATAAACATTATTCCTGCTTGTGTTTTAGTATAAAAAGCCCCAAATTTCAGAAAGATGCCAAAATAGGAGCTGACTTGCATTACTGGTCTCGGGAGTAATGAGAGACAAGCAGAGTTTTGGTGGTTTGGTTTTTTCTTTTGGTAAATTACAAGTCAGAAGTTAAAAGCAAGAAATTTAATGAAAATCATGTAATTTCATTCTAGAGCAGAGAAGGCTTAATGGGTAATCGAAATAATGTGCACTGCTTCAGCAATTTTTTCATTACAATTGCAGAAAAAAGCTTTCTGTGTTTTGTAAATTAAGGATTATACCAGATTGAGAATGAAAAACCTATTTTTTTTTTTTTCAGAAGACTCAAAGACAAATAAGAATTTCTGTAAGCAGCCTTTTATCTGGGACAGAGAGCTTGGGCTTTCACTCCTCTCCAGTAATCAGAGCAGCACGCTCCATAACGGGAATGTGCAGGCACAGTAATTAACCAGGGAATAATAACTCTTGCTGGCTGGGCAGGGCGTTGTTCTGAGAGCAGCAAGAATTCAAAGCCACAAAGTTCCTCCTGACCCATTTGCTGCTCAAGCCATCACTTCTGGGAGAGCTTCAGCACCCTCAGCACTGCAGCAGCAGGGAAGCTGGAAACAGCACCAAGAAGTGGCCAAAAGCAGCTCCAAGGCATGAAACAAACCACACAGGAAGTATGAAAACAAAGGAAAATAAATATAAAGACATGGAAACAAACATAAAGACAGGAAAACAAATATAAAGACATAGAAACAAACATAAAGACAGGAAAACAAATATAAAGACATGCAAATAAACATAAAGACATGGAAACAAACACAGATAATTATGAAAACAAACATATATGAAGACATGAAAACAAACAAAGACGTGGAAACATACAGAAAGATATGAAAACAAACATACAGAAAGACATGAAAAAAACCAAAAAGACATGAAAACAAACATAAAGACATGAAAAAAAACACACATGTTTGGGATACACCTTCCACTGTGCTCCAAGCCCCAGTGTCCAACCTGGCCCTGGACACTGCCAGGGATGGGGAACCCTTAAAATCCTGTTAAAATCCTAAGTTCAAGCCAACTTTGCTGACACCTCAGCAAGTTTCTGGTCTGTCTGTCCAATTAACATCCTCTAATTAAGGATTGTTTTCCCTATATTACGACAACCACAAATGAACTACTACATCCTCCAACAAATCTCCTTAAAAACTTGTGAGCTGCTCTTGGTTTTTGTTAGCATTGCTGCAATTTCAACTCCTTTTGGAACTTTTCTGTAAACTTTTCCTCCACTCTTGACTCAGCACAAACGTCCCCTTGGCTTCTCCCCAGTAAGCAAAAGCCTGCTGGGCTCCTGCTGCAGCAGCATTACCTTGTTTACCTCCAGAAGAGAATTAAAAGCATTTTCCCAGTAAAGAACAAATGTTTACAGTGCAGAGTGCACCGTGCCCGTGTTTGCACTGCGCAGTAACGCTGGGAATGTACCCCTTAAATATTTCTCTAATCCCACGGATGATTTTTCATCTTGCTGGGCTCAGTCGATGAACACACAGCAAGCTCCTGCTTAAACAAAGCGAGTTTTCCCTCCTGAAGGAGCTCTGAGCACACGAGCCACAGCCCATAACGTGCACATCCCTGCATCCCATACAGGGACCCGCAGTTTGCCTGGAAAAACTCATTTCTCCCCCAAAGCCCCCCTGCAGCTCCCACCTCCCCTCCCACAGCTGCTCCGACTTCCAATTCACAAAAGCAGAACCTCTTTAGAACCAAAATAAATACTAATCTTAAATTCAATGTACCCTGACAGCAAATAAGTTTGCTGTGCTTACTTCAGCATGAATAAAAAGCCCGCAAGGAGACTCCTACATAAGAGTATATTTACAAGTTCCATTACCCACTGGAGAGATGGATGTAATAAACCCATAATAAAAAGCCTCGTGTTATGGATTTCTCTAATGTTTCTTATCAAACGGCCTGTATTATCTTGGCTTGTGTATTCAATTTAAAATAGGTTTGCAATAAGTGCCTGAGAGCTGGAGGTCATTTTTGCCGAGTTTTCTGACACGCAGTGTCTTTTCCTGCCCTGGGAAGCTAAAAGCTGTTTGGAGCTGGTGGAGAACAGTTTACAAAGCAGGCAGATGATGAATCCGAGAGAAAAAAGAGTGGGAATGCACTCCCTGAACACCTATTCCCACCTCGGGGCACAGCTCGTTCTCCTGACTAAACAGAAGAGCGCAGTTGTTCCTCGGGAGATAAAACCCCTCCGCAGAAATTGTTTTGTCACCAATTGTCACCTCATTTGTATTTCACCCTGGCTGGCAGCGCAGCCCAGGTGCTCTCCGGGACCTGGGATCTGCTGCAGTCACTTCAGCTTTCAGGTAAAAATAGCCCAAATTTGGGACAACAGCTGCGCTGTTTGGAGGTGGAAACAATATCTGAGCACTTGCACCTATTTACATCTTCCCTGGTACAGGATTTAGCTAATAACCATTCGATGCTAATTAAGATTCAAAGCAATTTTCCTTAGGACATATTTCAAATCGTCACAACACAATCACGCAACGCGTTTGCCTCGTTCATGAGATCTTTTAAAGATTTAATTTTCAGTTCTTAACCTCTCACTCTGCACTGTCCTCTGCTCACCTGGAAGCAGCTCCACGGACACATGAGAACATCAATTTTCAGTCCATCTCCCTTTCCCTGACACCATTTTTGCTAAAGCCTCCTGAATGAATTCAGCCCCTGTGAAATCCACCCCTGGAATCAGCCAGTGGTTTTTCTGATTTCAGCGAGTGCAGGATGTGCAGCCACTGATGCCAGAGAGAAGGAAACCATAAGGACTTTTAGGCTTTGTGTGCCAACCACTTATTATCCCTTTTCCCCCCCTTGCAACCAAATTTTGCTTCCATTAACCACCCAGTAGTAGCAACAAAAGTTTGTAACTCCAAACACAAAAAAGGAATAAGCCAGTGTTTTTCTGGTGACAATTAAAAAAAAAAAAAAACAAAAAACTTTACAAAACAAGCTGCTCAAAATATTGATCTCAAATAAAATCAGAGATGCATTTGGCAAAGATGCAACGGAGCAGTTGGGTATTAAAGTGAAATCAAATCCCTTTCATTAATTTTAGGAGATCAGCAATCTCATTGTAAGAGGTGAGCAGGGAGTTTGCTAGTGGAAAAAAATTAAAACCAGGGAGCTTATTGCACATCAGCTGATGAGTTAGGCAGATGGATGGACACCCTTCTGTAGACACTGGGAAAAACCTTCCACCCCATGGGAACACATCAAAAACCATCTTCAAAATAGAAGGGACACTTTGGAATGAAAATAAAATAGCAAAATAAATCAATCAATAGAAAAATCAATAAATAATAGAAATAAATAATAAAATTATAATAGGGTATGATATAATATACTAATATAAATAACAGTTCTGACACTCCAGTCCCCAGTTAACAGGACCTCACCCTTCAGAGTCACCCTTTACAAACCTGCACTTCCCCTATCCTGAAACCTCACTTGAAATTCAGGTTACAAGGTACCTGCTCCATCCTTTGCTAGTGCCTCATCCGTCCCTTTGTTTTTAACTCTGTGGATAACACATCTCTGCTCCCAAACTCCCAAGGAGCTGTGAGGGGAGCTGGCACCTGCGTGTCTCACACATGCTGGGAACCAAGTGGCTCCAGCAGATTCAAATAAATAAATATATATATCCTGCTGCCTTCCCAGCACTGCTGATGTCTCCCACAGGCCAGGAGCTCCTAAATGAATATATCCTGCTGCCTTCCCAGCACTGCTGGTGTCTCCTAAGCGCTCCCACAGGCCAGCAGCTCCCCAGCCAGCTCTCAGGGGGAGCCTGGAGAGGTGAGGCAGCAGCAGAGCCACTGATGGATGGAGGCTGCTCTCACTGGCAGGGGTGAGCCAGGCTTCTTTTCGAAGCAGGGACTGTGGCCAGGCTTTTCCTGACTCAGGGAAAAGCTGGAACTTGCCTTGGACTGTGGCTGCAAACCAGCAGCCCCGTGTGCAGGGAACAGAGCTGCAGCCACGGACTGGCAGCTGCTGGGATTGCACTCTCCAGGCCCGCACAAAGAGGAGCTCTTCCACCCCTGCTGCCTTGGGGTGCGTGGGGTTTAGAGCACCAAACTGAAAATTCTGCCATCAAGGCCCTCCTTCCAGCTCTTCCTTTGTCTCCTGCACCTCGGGGCACGCCTGGGAGGAGTCACCACAGCTGAAGGGACCAAGGGGGTCTGCAGGACAAATCCTATGGAGCTCTTCCCAGGGCTTGAGAGGCTCCCTCTGCTCTGGGGCAGCCTGGCAGAGCTGGGAATGTTCCCCTGGAGAGGAGAAAGCTCCAGGGAGAGCTCAGAGCCCCTGGCAGGGCCTGAAGGGGCTCCAGGAGAGCTGCAGAGGGGCTGGGGACAAGGGATGGAGGAACAGGACACAGGGAATGGCTCCCAGTGCCAGAGGGCAGGGCTGGATGGGAGATTGGGCAGGAATTGTTCCCTGGGAGGGTGGGCAGGGGCTGGGATGGAGTTCCCAGAGCAGCTGTGGCTGCCCCTGGATCCCTGGCAGTGCCCAAGGCCAGCCTGGACACTGGGGCTGGAGCACCTGGGATGGTGGAAGTGTCCCTGCCATGGAACTGGACCATCTTTGAGGTCCCTTCCCACTCAAACCATTCTGTGATAAAAAGATGCTTGAAAAGCCTAAATTCACACTGCATGCCCCCTGGGCAGCTGAAAGTGACCCTTAATGTTTTTACAACACAAGTCCCGTGGGTTGGGGTTTTTTTATGGCCTTTTCCCACGTTATTTAACAGATTATAAAAGGAAGATGGTGCCCAGGACCAAATTTTAATGGAAGACCTTGAACCAATAATAGCAAAGAAAAAATTAAATGCTTGATAATTTAAGTGTTATTTTTTTTTACTACCATTGTGAATCCAGCCCTAGCAAATTAAAACAGGAAGAATTAATTGGATATGCAAATAAGATTATTCACTATATAAATCTAATTACATAGCAATTTGCTTTAACAGCATGAAAAAGACAAAAAAAGCCTCTTTGTAAAGTGTTTTCAAAACCACCTGTAGCACAACAAAGGGGAAGGGCTGTATCTGAAAGGTGCTCGTTTCAGCACTCATCAAATGAGGTCGTTTGAGGATCTTATCACCATCCCTTTGCCACGGGCACCCTGCTCTGTTCCCTGATTTCCCCAATTGCGTTACTCCTTTTCAAACACGTCCCAAACTCTGTTTTTATCCCAGGAACAGACAAAGCAGGCTGGATCTTTGGAATATGAGGTGATTCTGCTCACAAACCCTGACTTTTTTTTGAGCTGTCCAGAGTTATTTTCCTGCCTGAGCACAGGGAATCTGTGATCTGCTGGGCTGGCACTGGGCACATCAGCAGCGGGCACTGGGAGCTGCTGCCTGCACATCCTGAGCCCCGAGAAAACAAAAAGGGACAAAGGAATAATTAATCAGTGCAGAATCAATCCTGAATGGGAATTAACCCACAAGGAACATTGAACTTCAGCTCCTGTTGGATTTTCCTAGCGCTTTTCATCCATGGATTCCCCTTTAAATGGTTCTACACATTCCCACCTGGTTTGTACAAAGAAAAGAACTGGAATGCTCTGCCTGGGGAGGTGGTGGAGTCACCATCCCTGGAGGTGTTTAAAACAAGCCTGGATGTGGCACTGGGTGCCAGGGTTTAGTTGAGGTGTTGGGGCTGGGTTAGACTCGATCTTGAAGGTCTCTTCCAACCTGGTGATTCTGTGATTCCTGCAGTGGTTGAAGCTGCACTTTTGAACTGGGGTGGGGATTGCAGCATTCCCTGGAGCAGCTCCCTGTCCCCAGGGCCCCTGATGCAAGCCAGGCAGCTCTTACAGCTCCTCTGCTGCTGCCTCTCCCCCAGGGCACGGCTGCAGCAATCCATCAGCCCCGGGAGGAGGTGTGTGCAAACAAACACCATCACCTCGGCCTTGCACCCTCTCCTGCTCCCTGAGCTTTGGTAAAGGCAGCCCTGTGTGTGCAACCATCACCCAGGGCCTCGCTGCAATTAGCACCCAGAGGCTGAGAACCAATTATGAGATTATTTAATGAGTCACAAGCAGCAGTGGTGAGAGAGAGATCATGTGAGACAACAGAGGGACAGGAAAGAGAAGCAGGGCAGGAGAAGATCGGAACCCCATGTAATTAAAAACTCATGGATCCAGCTCCTGGGCTGATTTAAATGGAGATTTTTGACAGAAATCAATAAATGTGCTCTAAAACAGCGTGCCCTGAGCAGCTGTGGCTGCCCTGGATCCCTGGCAGTACCCAAGGCCAGGTTGGACACTGGGGCCAGGGACAGTGGCAGGGGTGGCACTGGATGAGCTTTAAGGTCCCTTCCCACCCAAGGCATTCTGTGATTCCGAGCTGCACTGCTGGAGGACTGGGGGGATTTGTCAGGAGTGATGAACCATGCCAAGCAGCCCAGGGGTGCAGGATGCTGCAGGGATTCTGACAGGCCACAGGGGTGAGGAGGGACCATCCCTGAGCTGCTTTCTAAAGCATCTTCCCACAGCAAACCTGCCCAAGGTGTCCAGCCCAGCCCCTCCCATCCCTGCTGACCCCACACCCTGCTGACCCCACACCCTGCTGACCCCACACCCTGCTGACCCCACACCCTGCTGACCCCACAGGGCAAGCTCAGCTCAGCTCACACCTGCAGGAGTGGCTGCAGCTTTGGTGACTCCAGAACCCACATTCCAAAGCTGCTTCCCAGCCCTGGGAGCTCGTGAGACAGGCGTTTTAAATGAGCAATAAAATGCAACTTAATGGGGTCGATGTTAAATTAGTTTCAATTATCAAACCCCATTTTAACAAAATGAATGCCTGGCTCCCTTCCAGGACTCACATAATTTACATGGGAAAGCACTGGGTTGTCTCTCCTCCCACTGACTGATGGCATCTCTCCCTTGCCTTTCATTAGGGGATAAATTCCACATTCCACCCTAATATACCAACAAATTCCAAAAAGAAAAAGAAAAGAGCATTCAAGTTTGCTCAGGAACGCAGCAGAGGTCAGTAAATGTAACTGTTACACTTCATAAAGCAAAATCAGTATGAATAAACACTGGGAAAGTCCATGCAGATTATTTACCAATGAGTTGTTGCTGAAGTGTGATTTTATAACAAGTGGGAGAACACTCAGAGAAGCTCTGCTTTTCCTTGAGGAAGAAGAGGACACAGGCTTTAGAGCACACACCATGCTATTTAAACTCTGTAAGGAGGAAAAGGCAATGCCTGGCTGATGCACAGACATCTGCTGGGAATTAATCACCATATTTTGAAATGGCCATCTCACTTTTGGGAGGTTAATGAGGACCCAGGGCTTGTCCTGCCTCTCTGGAAGGGAGTGGGGAATCCAGCACATCCCCAGAGCCTGCTCCACCCAGTGCCTCTACTCTCATCTATGAAAAAACAGAGTCAGCACAGCTTTTCCAGTTTCTAAGACAGCCATTCCTGACAACAGCTCTGGATTTGGGAATCACAGCTGGGGTTTGCAGCTCAGGAGGGGCACCACCAGCTTGCCATGGAGAGCATTTTTATCCCAGCTGAGGGGTGCATCTCTCATTCAGCATGACCAGGAGCTGCTCTGCCTCTCAAACTTCTCTCTCCTGAAGTGCTTTGATGTTCCCAGCCCACAGGGGCTGGAGAAGCCAAACCCAGGCAAACACACCCAATGGCAAAAGCACTTCCAGGCCAGCCTCATCCCACAGGTAACCCCTCCTGCTGTGCTTCACGGCCTCCTCAGGCCCTCCCCACTGCAGCTCTCCCCATTCTGAGGTCCAGAAGGGATTTTTTGGGAGTCTCTTTCCGTTGTTCCTTCAGCCCTGTGGTGTCAGTCACCATTTCCACGCTGGCAGATCCAACACTGCTGTCCCTGAGCTCTGCTCCCACATCTCTGCCTCTGCCCAAAGGTGCTCCTTCCCTCAGGAAGAAAAGCACAGGGCCAAAGCTTGTCTCTCTTTAAGCCTTTCTTCCTGCTTTTTAAACTTCAATTGCCTGTAAGTATCATCCATTACAATAACATTTACACTTTCAGAGTTGTCTGTAGTGACTTTTTCTGAGTTTGGTCACAAAACAACCAAAAATCACCAGGACCTGGACTCCAGCTGTAAAGCTCAAAAACACCCCAATGCAGTGACTTTTTTGCCACATATAATCCCACTTTTCAGAGATGTTAGAAAAGACAATTTAAATTATTCAACACAGAGAATTTGGAACCACGGCTGAGGAAGGGCAGAAGTCTCCTCTTCATCCCAGCTGTGCATCCAGCTGCTCCCAGCCCCTTTTCACCTCTGTGTCCCCTGCACCACTCCCTGTTTCACTCCCAGAAAGCCCAGCCACCACCCTGCCTTCTTTCAGGTGTCTCCTAGCAAAGTCCACCCAGAGAAAATACCATTATCCTGTGGGCCAGATAAAAATGGAAGGAGAGGGAATGCCCCAGGGGTAAAGTCTGAGCTACCAGGGAGCATCTCATGGCATCATCTGAGCTGGAAGGGCACAAATAATTTATTTCCTTCCAAGTCTCACTGATCATCCCTGTTTCACAAATAAAAACAATGATCATGTTCAGAATTCTGTCAGGGATCTATTTTGCAGATTCCAAATACAGGAAATGGAAATGAACATTAGCCCCCCCCCAAAGTAATCAGGAAAAAACCCCACCCAAAGTATTAAGGACAAGGCAGAAGGCACAAATTAAAAGTTGGGATAAGAGGAATTTCAGACACATCTAAGTTCATGCTGTTCCCAACATGCACTGGACAAACTCAAAACTTTTACACACCAACTTCTTATTTTCTTTTCAGCTGTGCAAGACAGCCATGGGAAGCTTTATAAATGACAATATCCCTTAAAACAGATGCAATCTTCAGACATTGCAGCTCAGAAAATTGGAATTAAGACACATCAACCTATTAAGATAGCTGCATTTTTCATACTTTCCCTGACACCTGGAAAGTTTAATGAAGTTTAAAGGCACCAGCTTCAGCTGGAGATGCTGACTGCTGGCTGGCTAATTAGTTACCTGTCTCATTGATTAGCAACTGCTCCAGTAGTCGATTATAAATGGTTGCAATGCTTGCTTTGCTTTACAGAGTAATTAATATGATATAGACTATTTACCAATTGTGTCCTAGCTTGATTTATGAAGCTGAATATGTGTATTTTACAGCAAAATAAAAAATCCAAACACATCAGGAAAACCAGACTGAAGCACTGAAGGGATAACAGGCGAGTTTTGCTTTTCCATTGTAATACACAGGAAATCTTTCCTAAAACTTGCAATAATGAGTCAGTGCAGCCTGGCAGCAGCATGTTCTTCATTTCAGAGCACAGCCTGTCACAGCATTTGACAAATGCTTCAATAAAGCAGCATCAAACAATGCCCAGCTGAACTGCAGCACTCTGTGCTCTATTCATTAAAAGAAGAACTCACTGGGAGCAGCCATTGATTGGCCATGGACTGACTTGGAGCAGGAGTTGCAAAAATGCATCAGCATCTGTTCTATTTCATGGCCCCAACCCTGGAAAAATGGCAGCCCTTGTGGCAACCAGGCCTGGCTGAAGGAAGGGACAGTAATTTTGGGGAGAGACCCTACAGAAACATGCAGGGGTGGTGACAAATCTCACTTTCTGTATGGCCAGCCCACGTCCAGTGCAGATTCTGTGGCTGCCCACATTTATGGCACTTCATTACCCAAGCTGGATTGACTTTTCTTCCCTTTGGATCATCCCCCTTCACTGAGGAACCTTTAGCAAGGGAAAATGATCACTGCCAGCAGCATTTCCAGCCACTTCATCCCCAAAAGCTGCACCAAACCCCAGGGATTTCACCCCAAAGGCTCTGTGGGAACTGCTGGTTCTTCCTGAGGTCTAAATGCTGAAAATCCCCAGCAAAGCATGGAGAAAGGAGCAGAGATTTTGTTTCCAGGGAGGAAATCCCCACACAGACAGGTTTTTGACTAGCTAAGCCAGGCTTTGCCCTGCACCAAACCAGCTCCAAGCCCAACCCAGCACCACATCCCTCACCTCTTGTTCTTCTCCATGGCCACTCCAGCATTACAAAATTAAGCCCCTTTCCAATAATATTTAGATTTTCTAAGAATCACACAGTACTTTACCTATAAAACACCTGACTAATCACCTCCAATTTTGCCATAAAACCCATTTTTTTACTGGCAATAAATAATCAACTTGGGTCCATATCCTCCCTAATTCGAGAAATGCGTGGGAAAGCAGGTATTTCCAAAAGTCCCTAAATGAGATTTAATTTCAATACCTACACACTAATTCAAATGCAAAGGAGCTAAATTGAAAAGGGGCATCATATAAAACACACAGGGATCAATGCACAGCCAGAGAGTTGGAACATCTGCTTAGAAAAATGTCTGTCTACTGCCTGCTTTATTTAAAGTGCACCTCCTTCACTTTGGAGAAAGAGGCAATTAAACTCACCCAGATGGACTTGAGAGTTAACCAGAGAAAAACATCATGTACCTAATCATCTGTATGTAAAAATGAGAAAGATGGCATTGAGATGGCCTCTGATTTCCTAATTTGGGGAATGATGGCCTAAATCAATCAGGTCACATCCAGCAAGGGCTTTGCTGCTGACAGATCAGGAGTGGAAATGGGCACAGGCTTCTCCAGGGCTGACTCAAATCCTCTGCAGTCACAGGAAAACTTGCCACATAATCCCTAAATAAGCATAAATTACCTTTTCTTAGCTCTCCTCCCTACCCAGGTACAGCTGAGTGATGCTGTAGAGCCCCACTTGGGCAGCTGAAACTCTTCTGGCTTCAGTTTAAAGTTTTTGTCCAGGTTTAATCATTCTTACCCCACTCAGGAGAGGTGGATCCAGGACATGCTCACCCAAAACCTGCCTGCAGGATGATGCTGCTGGGGGGCCACACCTTTTCCTGAGGGATTTCCAAACACAGGAATTGGAAATGAACTTGAAAAACTCCTCAATAATCAGAAAAAACCCCACTCAAAGAATTAAGGCAAAGCAGATCTGATTTGCAAGCCCTCCTCCAGTGGTGTCCAGGGCTGGGTGGTGTTTGAGGAGCACCAGGAGTCACTCCTGCCTCCTCTGCTGTGCAAACATTAATTAAGCAGCCGGCTCCAGAAATGCAAAGTGCTGCAGAACTGACCAAAATATAAATTAATTAATTACAGGGCCGCAGCAGATGAATCATTTCCCAGCTTCCTGCTCACATCAAAGTGCAGAGAGAGCTACAAAGCACCAGAAAAGGAAAAAAAAAACCCACACTGAACAAATTGAACTGCGGCCTCATTTAGAGGAGACCATAATTTAATATGTACTACAGGGCTCCCAGCTTTAATTATTTATATTCAGACACAAAATTAGCTGAATTTCTCTGGTACAAAACCTGCAGCTGCTTGGAGGGCAGCATGAATTCAAATCATCTCTCTGTGAATTCTGAGGTTTGGTTTTGAACTGAGCTGGTGCTCGAATTCATTGGGATGTATTGATGTAAATTCTGGGGGTTTTGCCTCACAATGCCAAACATTTGAGTCTACATTGCATTTTTTCCCTCCCATGGGTGGCACAGCCGTGCTCTGAACCACTGCTGGGGCATTGCTATGATCAGCAGGAGATAAAAGGAGAAAGAATGCCTGGACAGGCATTTCTGAGAATATTTTCCTGTTAAAAAAAGTTTTGGGGAAAAACTCCAAACCACCACTAAAAAAAACCACTCAAAAAAACCACTACAACAAAAAACCAAACAATCAAATCAACCAAACAACAAAAACACCCCGACAAAACTAAACCAAAACAACAACAAAAAAAACCCAAAACCCAAACCAAGAGCTCCAGGACAATTTATTTTCTTAAAGCTCCTGGATTTATGTGGTGCCTGCTGCTGGAAGGGGCTGGTCAGAATTAAGGGCAGTGGGTGTTCAACAATTTTATTGTGCATCACTTGTTGTTTTCTTTATATTATTATTTACTAGTATTATTATAAAGTGCTATCATTGATTATTTATAGATTTATATTTAATATTTTGTATTTGCATTTAATATTTAAGTGTAAGTATATTTATATTTATTTTCTATTTTTCATTGTAAGTACTATTACTTACTTTATATTATCATTTATTACTTAATATTATATTTATCATTATATTTGACTTGATTTCAATGATTAAATTGTTCCTATCTCAACCTACAAGTTTTAATTGTGATTCTCCTCCCCATTTCAGGGGGGTGCAGGGAGGTGAGAGAGAGGCTGGGTGGGGCTAAGCTGGGCTTAACCCTCAGCACTGTCAGGAGGGGAATGGTTAAATCCCTAAATCTCTAAAATATGCATATGCACACTCAGACATTAATGTGTCTGTGCCACTGCAGCTCATTAACATGCAAATACGACTTCAGCACAGCAACTCTCTGCTCCAGGAGGTTAATGAGGCAGAGGATGGCACAGAAGTCAGGAAACACGGAAAATTCCCTTTCTGCCGGGTCGGGAGCACTGCAGGCACACGCTGTCACATCTGGCTCGCCCCAGCCAGCGCCTCCTGCTTCCATCCCTGCCCTGCCTGAGTGATCCACTGGCACCAGGGATCTTTTGGGATATGTGGGGCTGCCCAAGGGAGAGCCTCTTCTAACAAGGTCATGACTGGAAGAGCTTTGTGCTGCTTTTCCCAGCTTATTCTGCCTCTCATCCCACCCTGCAACACTGAAAAGTTATCAGCACCACAGCTGCTGAGAGCCTGAACAAACACCAGGGCTCCCTGGCACCAAGGAATCACTCTGCAGCTGCTGACACCTCAAGAGTCCTGAAAACACAACCAGAAAGCCTGGGCTGATACAGCCAGGGCTGACACACACCAACTGTCGAGTCCAGGAAGCATCACTGGGTTCTTAGCAGAGCAGCCTCAAAACAGCCAGTGAAAACCAGCCTGAACAACAGTCCCAGGCTGGCTGGGGCTCTGCAGGACCTTCAGCCTTCTCCAGGGAGGTGGGAGAGCTTCTGAAGTCACGAGCAGTGCTGCACCTCGATGGAGTTTCTGTGTGAGTGTTTTGGCAGCCCTTCACCCCAAAAACTCCTCCTTCACCAGCCCTGCTGCTCTCTGCAGCAGAGACCAACGACCAGGATGACACCTGGGCTGTGTCTGACTCTGATTACAAGAACTAAACCCAACTACTCCATTTTCAAATAGGGCTTCTGCACCTAGCAGAAGGTTTTTTATTAATTTTCTGTTTTCCCAGCAAGCAAAGATGCTACTGCACCAGCTTTCCTGCCTTTTCCAGCACTGGATGAGATTCTGCTACAGTTGGAGTTTTCCATGTTTGCAGCAGCAAGAGCAAAGGCACTGCTGGCTGTTTCCTTTTCCATGTCAGAGCTGTAAAGAACTAAAAGCTCAGTTCTGCAGAGGGAACACTTTGAGAAAGAGTTCAAGAATTGACTTTAACTTTCCCAATCATTTAAAGTCCACGAGGCAGTGTGGAGGGTTGGCAGGCAACTTTCTGCAGACTATTTTTTCACTTTTTTGTTACTCAGTTATTAACACTTTTTCCCAAGGGTGAAGAATGGTTTGCTCAGTGTGAAAACACAACTTTACCCCTTAACTTCAGAATATTTACCAGCCACCTGTGCTCTGGTGTTCCTAACACCAGAGCACGACACAAAACACTCCCAGAGCTCAGGGAAGCAATCCAAGTGCATCCCTTAAAAAGAGCCCAAAGGAGGGAGCCCTGCTCATGGCAGCACCAGAGTTCCCCCAGCACAGCCACTTCCCTGCCTCCAGCCAGCTCAGACACTGCTGCAGGCAGACACAGAAAATTCCACATTTAAAACCTGCCCCAAGAAGTCAGCCCAGAGCCACTCCTGCAGCAAAAAGAAACCATTCCCTCACTCAGCACCTGTCACAGAACTTCTGGCACTCCTCTCCTCATACATCTGTTAAATGTCCCCCAGCAGGACACAGAATCTGAGGCCTGAGAGAATTCAGTGCACTGCAAAGAGGAGGGAAAAAGCTGCTGCAGAATAATGGGGGAAAGCCACTGCTGGAGAGGTGTATTTTCATTAAACACAGATCTTTTGATAAAGGCAGCCCTCCCAAACCCTTCCCTGTGGAGCTTTATTTTGCTGACCTTAAGCAGTTTGCAATACGTATTTCAAGTCATTACAGTAAAAATATTTCCCATGCTTTTGTTTTCCCACTCTTTTATTTATTTGCTTGAAATAAAGGCTCATCCTCACAGCCCAACTTCCCTGGGGTTGCAATTCCCAAAATACGTGGGGGCTCTGCATTGCAGAATCTCTCTGCATCCAATTTTCTGCCAGCTCAGAAACTGTCAAAGCACATTTAGAAAGACTTGGAACCAAATTTCAAAAATAGGTACCCCTAAGTACCGGAAGAAAAGTCGCTTTATGTTCAGTAGAGCTAAGCAGAAAGAAGTAAACACTGCTCTAAGGGCTTTGTTATTATCTAAAATGCTGGAAAAGTAACCTGACAGTGAACACAAAGCAAAGGGGAGAAATCAAAAGTTAATAAATAAAGCAGTAAAACAGTCTGTGCGAGCAGCAGGTAAATTAGAGCAATCCAGGCTAACACCAGGGTGGCATAAACATTAATTAAAGCCTGACACCCTCCTTCAGAACATAACACACGTGAGAGAATAATAATGGCAGCGTTAGGAGGGATTAACCAAGGATATGGCAAAGAGAGGAAGGCTCAGGACAGCCTTGGGCAGCCCAGGAAGGGGGATCCCACAACCAGTGACAAGGCCAGCAGGGCTGGGGAACCAGCTTTGCTAATTCTACAAACCCAAAATGTTCCCAAAGAAGTGTTTCAGCTCTGGGAAAAAGGAACATCCCTCAAAAATCTCTTGGAATTTCTCTGGGAATGCTCTTTGCAACTTGGGCTGAGAAAGGTTAAACAAGGGCACTTGCAGGAGATGCTTGTATGGCTGGAATATGTTATTCTAATTATTTGTTAAATGGAGCGAGGGCTCAGCTGTAACACAACACCACTTTAATGGGATTTAAAGCTGCACTCCACGCAGGTTTAATTGAGCAGGGAAACGCTTAACACGGAATGAGGGAAAACAACTTCCATGAGCAGCAGCTTTGAGGAGGAAAGGGGCAGGGCAGACCTTTGGGGAAGGCTGGGAGACACTGACTAACAGGAACACGAGTCTCACCTGGATCCCTCCAGTAACAACAGCCCCAACAGGGATTTATTTGGGCATTTCACCCCTGGCACACGAACCACGGGCACTCTGGCATTAGTGGGAAAAGCAGGGAAGTGAGAGAGGAGACCTCACCTGCCAGGCACACCATGACCGAGTGCAGCACCAGCAGCTCCCATAGCAACCTCATCTTCAGCTCCAGGGGCAGAGGGGACGAGCCCAGGAATTAGAGCAGCACGGGGCTCCTTGGAAACCTCAGGCAAGCTTTAATCTGCAAAACAAAAGAGTGCGAGGAGGGTTAGGGCTGTCGCTCCCACCTGCTGACAGCCTGTTCTTCCTTTCCAGGAAGGTTGTATCTGAGGATCAACAAGGGAACTTTTGCAAATATTGACTCTCATGCCGTTCTCAGCAGTGATTTGTGACCGTTTCGGGTGTCTGGTGGCAGGTGAGGACTAAGAATTGTAACCTGTAGCTGGGAAATTTCTGCTGTCTCTTGATTTTGTCCTCAGGAGATTCACTCCCTGCCTCTCTGGGGTGAGCTGCTGTAATTAGTGACCTCCGCAGTTTGAAATGAAAATTAGAGTAATTCTCTACTCTGTAACTTTTGTCTGCAACTTCACGCAGCACACAAAGGACAGCGTCTCTGCAAGGCAACGCTGCAGGAAAGGGTCCCACACTGCTCAAGGAAAGGGATATTTTTCCCATTCCACCTCCATCCTCACAGCTCTAAAATTCTGCTTAAAAATCAACCTTAAAACATCTCCAGGTTAAAACCTGATCTTCCCCTCCTTGCCCCCTATTATGAAAATAATTAGAATTTGAGAGCAATTTGAGACTTTCTCAGCTGATCACTGCAAACTCCCACCATCCCCCTCTGAGCAACCCAAGGGGGAAAAAACGCCTTCATTTATGAGAGGAACCACTCCAGAGCACGCATTTAAATATTAAAAATAAATAAATCAAGCCAGACACACATTCTTATAATTTATTCATCTCGGTGAAGCCTGGAAGTTCAGGGGCCTTCGTGCTTACAAGACAAACTGCATGAGTAATAACAAGAGAGGTCTCTGCCTGCTTTTGTGAGCTAAAATTGGGGAAATTCTTTTTATAAAGTCAGGTGCAATGTGCTGGGAAGGTTGGGAATCTTTACCCTCTGATCTGAAGATGCAGCTTTGAATTAATTGCATAAATTAAACTCTTGTCACACAGACTGATGAGGTGTGCTGGGGGGAGCAGGAATGACCAATCAATGAATACTAAGAACTATTTAAGGCAATGATTAGAGTATTAATTATTAATTTTGGAAGGAAAATGTCTACATTGATTGACACTGTGAAGCAGTTACACTGTTTGTAGTGAACTCCAGAAATGTGGAGTTTTTTGCACTAAATACTCTTGACCTGTGGAAAAATATTGGTTTTCCTGCAAGTGCCAAATTCTCCTGATTGTAACGGCAGCTACACAAGAGATTTCTACCAGTTTTACACCAATTTAAATGAAATTTGAAATAAATCTTGGATTTCAGCAGCTGCTGAAATTCTTCCCTGCTCTGGTTTTCCCACGGATTACCCCCATCAATAAACCCTGAATTAGAGGCTTCTCTTCATTACCCTGCCCATAGATGCTTCACAGTTATTCTCCTCTCTCCCTGCAATGAGCAGAGGGATCACTCACAGCCTTTGATACCTAATTAACAACACAAGAGGTTGATAAGCACTTATCAACTTCACCTACTGCCCCGTGAGCAGCACCCTCAGACTGGGAGCTGCCGGAGTGCAAAGGATCCGCAAAAAAAATTCCTTATTTTTCCATAAATTCAAAAAAACCCTGGATAGTCCTGAATTTATCACCCCTCCTCATTGTAACTTCAGCTCTTGCCACAGCTGCCCTGACCCAGCATCCATTTGGGGAAAGTTTTAGCTACTGTGAGGGTTTGCAAACTCATTCTATTTATTTTTTTTTCTATTTGGAAAATAACACTTCTCTCAGCATTTTAAACACAAAGCAGTTCAAAGTTACTGGTGTAAATTAGTTCCTACCTGATAAAAATATTAAAAGTAGCAAGCTCTATCCTTCCTCCCATCAAGTTTTGTCACAATCATTGGATCTTAATTTCAGCAAAAATTAAAAGTTATGCTAAAAATATAGAATTGTAGAATGGTTTGGGTTGGAAGGGACCTTAAATCCCACCCAGTGCCACCCATCCATGGCAGGGACATCTCCCACTGTCCCAGGCTGCTCCAGCCCCAGTGTCCAGCCTGGCCTTGGGCACTGCCAGGATCCAGGGGCAGCCACAGCTGCTCTGGGCAATAAATATATTTTAAATCCAAGGAAAAAGCTGAAAGTTTTCCATTATTCAGCGATTCAGCAGCAGCTGCACAGAACCAACAGACTCCAGAGGGTCGTGCACGTGCTTCAAAGCAAGGTTTGATCTCCCTGATGTCCAGCACAGGTAATGCAGGACAGAAAGTTCCCCCAAAGAGAAACGATGCCTGTCTTGGCATAAAGAGCACTGAGAAGTAAATGAGATGATTACCACTAAAAATATTTTCCTGCGGTTAAATTATGGTGGTTCTCAAGCCATGGCTGCAATTCCATTTCTGGTGATCGTTCCCTATTTCACATGTGAATGAGTCCAATTCTCAGAATGTTTCCCTGTAAATATTTCTGCTGTTCACATCAGCAGGGCCTTTGTTCAGAGCTCTGCAAGAACTGTTCAAACACATCGACTTTTTATGGCAGCAGCTTTAGGAAAAGCAACATTTGTGCACGAGCAAAAGGTGGATAATTGAAAAGATCCTTCCCATTCCTTAAATGTTTTCCTGATGATGAAATCCCAGGGGAGTTTGTGCTGCTGCTGAAGGCCTGAAAACTCACAAAGTTTAATATTTCATTTCCAGAAGGAAGCAGAGGCAGTTTCAGCACTACACAAGTTATTTTTTCGAGATGAAAATGAGATTGCTGAGCTTCAGTCTGGAAGTGCAGCCCATTAGAAGCCCTGGTGCCACCACACGTGTGCAGATGTCTTTTTAACTTTACTTCTGGCAATGCAGCCGCTGCAAATTCTTTTGAAAGGCACCTTTGCTCCTAATTGGATTCTGCCAAAGAAACTTGACTCTAAGAGCTCTGACTGCAGGCAGGTAGGAGAGGGGAAAAAAAATGTGTGGAGAAGAAATATCTCCAGTGAATTTTATCATGTTTGTGGGCATGGCTCTGTGAGTAATTTTGTTTGGATGTTTCATGATTAGCACTTCTGTGAAAGCAAAATAAAAATTTAAATCCTGAAGCTGCTATATCTGTGGATGCATTCAGAATGTGAAAAATACTTTTTAAGATAAGTCTGCACTATGTGACTTCTCAGTTTGGTGAATGTTCTGAAGGAAAACCTGCAGATCATGCCCAAGACTGATGCCTTAGCATTTCAGCTTTTATATTTTCATCTATTTATAACCCTGCAGTTCTTCAGTGTGTAACTCCAAACTCCACACACAGTGTGAGCTGCTGCTCCCCCACTTTGCTCAGACACAGCAATTCCTCTCCAGGCCTGGCAATCCAGGAGCCCTCACTGCCTCAGGCCTGGGAGATGGAAACAAAAGTGAGCTGGGGGCAGCAAACCTGGGGTGAATGACTGCATTACCTGGAGCTGTGACTGGGAGATGAACCCCCAAAATGCAAATGGACCAAACTGATCAAAGTGTGAAAACTTGAGACCATTTTGGGTGCAGCCCCTGGGCGGGGGGGGGACTTTGCCCGAAATGTACCTGAAGGTCCTTCAATAAATATAATAAATATTGGGGTTTATTCCCTTAAATCTGTCTGGCCTCTGTTTTTAGGTAGCCCCAAAAAGGCATCAAGACCCCTGAAGGACTGCAGCAGCAGCAAGGAGCAGCCTTAGCACTCAGCTCACATTTTGCTGCTGCCCACTGGTGTGCTGCAGAGTGCCAGCTCTGCTCAGCTCCCAAATAAATCACTGCTAATGAAGCGTGCTGCACAGACAGACAGCAACAGGCAGCTTTTAATCACCTCGGCAAAGGAAGAGCTAAGGGTAAGCACAAAACACTCAGCACTAATGGGGGACTTGTTAGATTGGAGGTGATGCAACCCCGGGGCTGCCACAGGTGTGACCCGAGGGCAGAGCAGCGCTGGGAGGGGAATTCGCTGCTTCCCTCCACGCTGACATTAACTCATCCTGCCAAAACCTCCTCAGTGGAACCCAGCTTTTCAAACAGGAGCGGAGAATCATCAAAATAATCTTCAGGCTCGGCTGCAGAAGGGAGAGCAGAGCTTTGGGTGACCCCACTGCTCTCTGGTTGCACCTGGTGTGGGGCTGTGCAGCTGCTGAGGGCACGAAATCAGAATTGTTTGGGCTGGGAAAGACCTCCAAGATCACTGAGTCCAACCTGTGACCAAACCCCACCTTGTCACCCAGTGCCACTGAGTGCCACCTCCAGTCACTCCTTGGAGTGTTTAAGGGAAAGAACAGACAAAATATAGGCAATAGCACCTACACTGGATGGATATCTAGAAATACTAGATTTGCAGGTCAAATCTAGAAATACCAGGGCCAGCAAAACCTGAGCACTAAAGTGTAATAGAAGCTCAAATTCCACTCATCTGCGCAAAAATAATTATTGAAAATAAGCCACAGAAAGTTTTCTGAGGTTCCAAACCCCCCCTATTTTTTCTTATCAAAGAATGCACACCTTTTCTAATGCACAGCTAGAGAAAGGTCTCTGCCCATCAAAGATAGGGTTGGTAAGTGCCTCAGGAGTCTCAGTAGAACTATGGAACAATTAAGGTTGGAAAGACATGTGAGACCAAAAAATCCAACCCTTGGCCAAACATCACCACGCCCACAAAAACCATCACCAAGTGCCACATCTGCTTTTCTTGAGCCCTTCCAGGGATGGGGACTCCAGCACCTCCCTGGGCAGCCTGTCCCAGGGTTTCACCACCCTTGCAGTGAAGAAACTTTTCTTCACATCCAACCTGAACAACCCCAGGTGAAACCCAAGGCCATTTCCCCTTGTCCTGTCATTTCCTGCCTGAAAGGAGTTCCCAAAACCAGTTAAGTTCCTAAAAACAGCCCGAAAAACTACACCAAAACACTGTTGTCCATCTCCACCTCTCCAAACAGCCATTCCTGATGCTCCCACACTATTTGTAAGCTACATTTCAGCCCGAATTTTGAGGACACAGTGTTTGGTTCCAGAAGCACCAATGTTTAGAAGGTGATGGAGAGAATGTCAAACCCTGGGATTCTCCAGCCTTAGTTAAAGGAGAGGTCATTCCCCACCTGATGCAGAAACTGGAGTAAGGATAAACCTCAAATTCACTCAGACTGAATTGGAGCCAGCTTCTATCAGTGGTGCTTAAAGAAGCTGTTCAGCTTTGCTCAGGGAGCAAAAGCAAAGAGGAAAATTGCTTTATCTGTGAAAGGAACTGAAGAGAGCTGTTCCAGAGGAGCAGCATCGGGGCACAGGCAGCTCCCATGCAGCCATGGCCCAGATTCAGCAAAACCTCACCCTCTAACCCAGATCCTGCTCTGAGCCCTCTGCTGAATCCAGGCCTGTGTGTCAGGAGTGTCCCAGGCTCTCTCCTGCAGCTGCAGTCAGTGACCCCCAAAGCTGAACAGCCAAAAATAGAAGGTGCCTGAAAGAAATGTCCCCAAAAGCGCAAATTTCACAGCAGTACTTTTTTGATTTTTTTTCAGCACTAAAAAAAAAGAAAAAAAAGAAAAAAAAAGGTTTTTTTGCTGTGGGAATTGGATTTTTCTGTTGTTGTTGTAAGTTCTTAGATAAACAGTAACTTTTCCTTTTGTGTAAGGATAAAAAAAGGGAATTTTGAAAAGAAGGGTGGGGGCACATGCCTGTGGCATCTCCCACTGAGCTCCCCTTACTGTCACAGCACGTCTGTCAGATGTGATCTAGCTCAGGCTTCTTTGCAGAAATTATCCTTTCTGAGTTGTACTTGCACACAATTCCCACATTGTGGAATTGTTACTGGCACTCAGTGCCTGATAAACAATGACAGGCATGCAGCACGTGCCTGTGATAAATGGGAATCACGGAATATCCCGAGCTGGGAGGGACCCACAGGCACCATCAGGGCCCCACCCTGTCCCTGAGAGTGTTTCCCAAAATCCACTCTGGGCTTTCCCCCATTCTGAATTCCAGGCAAAATCCAGTCTGGGTTGTCCCAAAAATTAATTGTCTGAGAAAACAATGTCAGATTTCACATTGTGTTTCCCCTTTGGGCTCTCGTTCCCATTCACGGGACAGAGATCTCATTTCCCTGGGCCAGGGAAGTTACAGCAGCTCCACAGAAGGAATTTGCCAGCTCAGCCCAGTCATTTGTATTTGTCAGGCCTTTGGTGAGCTGTGCCCCAGCCACGTCCTGCCTGCCACTGCATCCATCCCATCCCCACAATAAACAGAATTCCAGCAGAGATTCCTGATGGGATCCCTCAGGAAGCACCCACTGCCACGAATTACAACCTCTGGAGTTTAGACACTGTTGGTTCCATGGAAGCTCTTTTGGTGTAAGTGCTCCCTAATTTATGCTCATCCCACGTATTCCCAACAATCCAGCTGTGGGGCAGACAGGGAGAGGCTCCTCTGCTGCTGGAATTACACATGGAAACCACTCTCACCAACACCATCCCTTCCTGACTCGGTCTAGAGGCAACATTCCCAGTTTATCTTCATGCAGAACTCAAAGCCACAGCTTAAAACCTGATTTGGAGGGTCTGGATTGTACCTGTAATGTTCAGTGTCCCCTGCACACCTGGGGCACCACTGAAAGCTCCTTGGAAGCAACAATCCGCCCTAAGCACGGATATTTCCAGCTGAGCCACAAGATCCTTGAATCACAGCACAGTTTTCCACGGGAAAAATTAAAGAGAGTGATTAAAGGTTGTTAATTAAAGGTTTTAAATAATTAAAGCAAGTAACTGCCCCATCACACCCCTCACTCTGTCTCTCCCCTCAGGAAACTCAGGATTGCCCTGGAAACCCTGGATAAGGCAGGGATAAATCATCTCCAGGGAAGGAGAGCAGGGTGGCTGCAGACAAGTCTGGATTAAGGCTGTGGGTGTTAATTAGGGCTCGCTGTTTATTGTTCTACCTTTCCCATTAAGGGATGAATTGGGAAATGCTCACCTGAGGCAGCAGCTCTCAGAGAACACCCACACACAAACAGCCAGGAATTCTCAAGCTTTAATCCAAGAAGGAGTAACATTATCATAATAAAAAGCTACAAGCAGTGAAACTTCCTAGCCTGGCATTTTCTACAAATTAGAATTTATCCTCTTTTAGAGAGACTTTTACTAAAGATTGTCTGGATCAGTTACCCTAAAACTCACCAATTTAAAGCCAATTTCCACCTTCACGCCGAGTGACATTTTCAGTGCAGTGTTTTGGGAGATTAAAGCGAGGAATTTCTGGGATCCTCTGCCATATAGGCAAGCAATAAATTACAAACCTCAGAAGATGCCAGCTTTAGGGGTGAGTAAAATAACTCAATAGAGCAGAAGATATTTGAGTTGGTATTCCCTAAGTCCACTTCTTCTCTCCTAACTATACCACCAGTCTGTCATCAACAGAAGTGGTAAGGACAATTACATGGACATTACCATGTCCAATTTTGCTTTTTTCTCCTTTTTTTTCTGATGGCAAAGCTCTCAGTGAGAGCCCTGAGTGGAGCTGAGGCAGCCCAGCCCCTCCTGGTCTCCAGGCAGCCTCTCCCCACCAGCGAGCACATCCATGCTGCCAAACCCCCCGATGCAAAAATCAGCTGTCAGACTGGAATATTAAACTCCAGCTGACTTTTGAGCATGAATTTCCTACAGAAATAAGACTTCATTTAGTGCTGTGTCCATCAGACAGAATGCTGCACCACAGGGACAAGGCTCCCAGGATCCTGCTGCCAAGGAAGTTCCTGGTACCCCTAAATGACTGCTTTAAGATAAGGAATCAAGGCAGTTTCACCCTCTGAACAAATAAGATAAGCAACTTTCAAAGTTATCATTCCCTTTTGGATAGGTCCATTCCCAAAAATCCACATTATCAGACAGCATCATCTTGTCCAGAAGAAAAAAAAAAAAAAAAAAAAAAAAAAAAAAAAAAAAAAAAAAAAAAAAAAAAAAAAGGGAAAATATTGAAGATATTTCCATATCATCTCCAAAATCAGCATCTTAATGACATTTTACTTTTCACTTCTGGAGCTTACAGAATAACTCCTTTGATTTCAAAGACAAAAGGAGAATTTTCTCCACAGGAGCTCCTCAGGGAGATTCCAGTCCAGTGGACACACACACGCTCATGCTTTGCCTTCCTTCAGAGGTACAAACTGGAGCTTTCTCGAGGCTATAAAATGGAATTTGGAGAAGAAAAACAACAAGCAAGTTTACTAACTTTGAAAAGCTGCTGAGAAGCCAGTTCTCCGTGTATTCCTGGGAACAGAGGCTCTCCAAACATCAACTCCCTCATCACCTGTTACTGGCAGAACGCTTCCAACCCAGATATTTGAGATGCTTGGACCTCAAATGCTTTTAACCGTTCTGTTAAACCCAAAAATCACCTAGGGAAGGGAAAAAAAATCATCCTCACCAATCGTGTTGATAATCCTGTCATGTGATTATTTAGTGTTTTGTTTCCCCTTCATTTTAAAGACTGCCTGGAACTGAGGGAGTTGGGGATGCTGAGCAAGGAGAGATGGGTCTGGGGAGATCTGAGAGCTCAGGGCAGGGAGAGCAGACCTGAGTGCAGAAGAAAGAATAAAACACCTCTTCACTCAGCACATCTCATGTGAAAATAAGGAAATGCTGCACGTCTGAGCTGTGCCTGGAGCTGGGATGTGCTTCCCAGAGGGGCCAGGCTGGAGCTGGGCTTGCTCTGCCCCACCTTCCAGGCTGGGCAGGAGATGCTGCCAGCCCAGAGGATGTGTCCAGAGAGTTCTGGGTGAGCACTGGAGCCACAGCGGGGCTGCCTCTGCTGCCAGGTGATTTGTGAGACACCAAGCACCCCGGGGAGCTCTGAGGGCTGAGCTGCAAAGGAGCCCTGACAAAAGTGGGGTGGGAGGTGGCAGAAAGCATTCCTAGGCTCCCTCACAGCCACTCCTCCCACTTGCCTGCCACCCTCTTTACAGTAAATCCCGTTTTTGTGCGTGTTGGAAGGTCCCTGCCTGCAGCCCTGCTGCTCTCAGCAGTTCTGCTGCCCACAGCCTGCTCTGGGTGCTCATCCCTTACCCCTTCCAGCAGCAGCTGGAGCAGCTCATGCTGCAAAGCCCAACAGCTCAGCTGCTGCTGTGAAACTGCAGAACCCACACGGGGAGACAGCACAGCCAAACACAGAACTCACAGCTCCCAGCCTGCTTTTCCCCCCATTATCCGTGGATTATTTCCAGCAGTGAGGCCAGGATCACTCCTGGGATATCAAGTGAAGGCACAGCAGCACCTTTGAGCATCCTCTGGGATTTTTCTGACTGCAGAAATGCTGAGGTCACTGTTTCCTTGCAAATCTAAACTAAAGACACAGCTGAGTCAAGAGCCAGTTGGTGATGTTTTGCTATGGAATAGCCTGGATTTGCACTTAAATTTGTTATTTTGATTAAAAAGGGAGCTTATCCCCAAGAAAACTGGTAGGGAATCAGTGCTGTGGAGGTCCAGCCTTGACCATGGCCTCCAGAACAGATTAATTTAGCCCTGACATCAGCTCACTGAGCTGCTCAAGTCTTCAGCGTGGCCTGAACACAAAGTTTTCCCTCCCACTGGGAGAGCAAATCCTCCAAAATGAAGCCAAGCAGCCAACAGAAGAGCAGTGCAGGCATCTGTTCCCTCGAGTGCAGCTCAGACAGAGCAGCAGATTTTTTGGGGATTGGTGTGGAAAGAGAAGCAGCTCTGCTGCTCAGGCAGTGATGTGGTTTGGGCTATTCCTGGGCTGGAATTCAGGGCATAAATAGGCTCCAACAGGACACAAACGGGTGTCTCAGTGCACAGGAGCTTTGTTAGCAGCTCCAGACCCTCAGAACTGCAGCTGGGAAGTGCCAGGGGATCTGCCTGGTGTGGCCACAGATTTCGGCCATCAAGAGCCACCTGCCCATGGCCACGTGGGCTTTGCACCTTGGGGATGCTGGGACAATGAATCTCTGTGAGAAATGATTTAAAAACTGTGGCTGAAGCCTCTGAGGGGAGAGCAGGGCAGGTGACCCATCCCAGAGCCGTGACCTGTGGCTGCAGCAGAACAAAGTGACTCTGGTGACACCTCCCTGTGATCCCTGCTGCTGTCTGGCACCCACAACACCATCCTCCCGCTCTGATTGAATTACTAAGCATAAAAGGAAATAAAACTTGGGAATGCAAACAAAGAAATTGCGGTGGGTGTAATTTATGGGAGCTGTTCTCCAGCAGAGCACCGTGAACTGAGTGTTTACGATCCCTATTAGAGGGCTGCAAGCACTCGGGCATTTCCCTACACTGACTATGCAGATTACATGAAATTACTGCCTTTTCCTGCCGCTGCCATCTTTTATAGAACGAGTGGAGTTTTTTTAAAGACATCCTTGCACTAAGTAGGAAAAAGAAATAAATAAGGCTCCTGTGAGCTCCCTCGTAGCCAGAGGCTCTCAAGCTGGAATGTGCCGAGCAGCTGGCAGAGGCAGCCAAGGAAGGGGAGCTGCTCACAGCTTTGTTTTCAATCTGGAATATCAATTATTAAAGGAATCAAGCCCCTGGCCAGACAAAACAAGGATCATCTCCGCAGTGGATAACGAGCCGAGCTCCACGGCATTTCAGGAATGGCTGGATGGCTGCACCAGCATTTATTGAGAGATCACATTAAGCCCTTGGTTTGCTTGTCATAGGCAGCAGATGAAAGGAAACAAGGTTTGCAAACATTGATTTGTGTGTAACAGCTTCCAGAGGTGGGAACAGAAATGTTGGTTCCTGTTATCCCTCGCTCCGGGCTCTGCCCGTCCCTCCAGCCTGAGAGCAGCAGACCCTGGGGTGGGGTGGGATGAGCAGAGCCTGCTCCTGCTGCCTCTGGGAAGGGGCTCTCCCTGCCCAGGACCCTGCAGGAGCTGCCCAGAGCTCCTCAAAAGGCACAGGAGGAGAGCAAGGACGTGGGACACTGAGCCCTGCAATTCTCCTTCTCCTTTTCCTGCAGGAGATGCATTTCTGTGGACAGGAAACCAGAGGCTGTTGGTTGGAACTGGGTTTTTCTCCACACCAGTTCTAGTTTATGACAGGTACTCTGACACCAAAGCCACCTGCACATTTTAAAGCCTTTCCCTGTTTAAAGCCCTTCCCTGAGCAGCAGATCCTTCTCCCACCTTGCATGGATTGAGTCTGGATGAATAAAGAGGGGAATTTGCACCAACCTCAGCCTGCTCTCCAAAGGTGAGCAGGAATTCTTTACTGCAGGGGTGGGGAGGCCCTGGCACAGGGTGCCCAGAGAAGCTTTGGATGCTCCATCCCAGGAAGTGACCAAGGCCAGGTTGAGCTTGGAGCAACTTGGGAAGCTGGAAGGAGCTGAGCTTGAAGGTCCCTTCCAACCCAAACCATGAATTTGGGAATTCATCCCCCTCCAGGCTGCAGAGAGGCACAGCCACCAGCTGGAGCCCATAAAAGCCACACATCCCAGAGCTGTGCCAAACCAGCCTGTTCAACCCCATTTTAATACCTCTTAAAATGCTAATTGCCAACTTTTCAACCTCTAGCTGCACCTTAAATTCAGGTGCCAACTCATTTCCAGCCATAGTTGCTATTTTCCACTTTTCCTTCTGCATAGATGGAGCTGTCAGCTCAAATTTAATCCAATATTTGGCAAAATTTCTTCATGATGTCTGGGTGATTCTGGGACAATTTCTTAAAAAAAAATAAATTGTAACAACTTGAACTAAAGCTAAAATAAGAGTTCAAAATCAGGAAACAGAGTATGGAATTGGAACAATAAGACTGAGCAAAGGATGAGTAAAAAAAGCCACCGTGGGTTTGAAGTTTGGGGTGGGAGCGAGGAGCATGAGCAGGCACTGGAGGCAAAGGCACCCTGCAGCTGCCAGGAGGCTCCAAAGCACCTGAGGCTGGATTGAGATTCCAGCTGGGGACAAGAGGGACAGCCCCACATCCTGTCACGGAATTCAAGGGAATTTTTGGCTGGCTAGATGAGAATTTACTGCATGCAGTAAAACTCCAATTGTACAACTGAAGTTACAGCAGCCGTGTGTTAATTTATCTCCTGTTCACGCAGTTAAAGCAATGACTGGGAGCTAAAACCAGCCAGCAGAAATCACCCAGTTTATGGCTCCTGTTAGTTCCAAGGGGCTTTGGATAAGACCACACTGGAAATAATAGAAATATCACCAGATGGAAGAAAAAAAAAAATTACCAATATCTGCATCATCAAATTTATCAGTTAAATCAATGCTGGGTATAGGATACCCACTGAAAAAGAACTACACACATTATAAACCTTGGCCAGCAGGAGCCCTTATTTAATTTTATTTTAATTGAAGCACAATCATTACATTCCCCTGTGTTTTATGACTGTCACTTTATCAAGGGGAACTCCATAATATACCTAAAGTAAGCAAGAAGTTATAGATAAAAGGAAAACAAAGTATTTCCATTGAGAGAATTATTTCTTCCTCCTAATTTTCTTTTAAAATCGCTGCACAAGAGAGGAAATCCCAGCAAATGCACAGCAGGCACTGAAAACTGAGTTGTTTTGAGTTGGGAGATATAAAAATGTTTAATTTCAGCCTACAGAGTTGCTGGTTTTTAAATGTCCCATAGTTTATCTGTGTGATCCTTCTATCTGCTCCTTTCTAAACAAATTCTCAAGCCCAGCAGCCCCAAGACTTTGAGATTTGTAAAGAGATTAAACTTTCTACAAAGATCAATTACTTTTAGAAAGTTCAGTCTGCCTTTAAACCCAGATGTGAAATGATTCCATTTCATTCTGATGGAGACGTGGCCATTGCTTGTTTCCACATTTTCCTTCAGAGAAATGGAAGCAGGAAGTTCAGAGAAACTATTTTAAAAAACCCACACAGGGGTTAATTTGAATGCAGTTAAAAATTCCACGAATCCTGACCTACATTTGAAACTTATTGCAAAAAAAAAAAAAAAAAAAAAACCTCCATCAAGAAGATTTCCTTTTTCCTGGGAGCCGCAGTGCAGCTGGCTCAGGGCCTGGGTGAGGTGATGCTGTGCCTCAGGAGCACACAGGGTTGCTGTGATGGTCCCTGCTGGTGGCTGCAGCCCCAGGAGAGGCAGCACTGGGGGAACTGGCACATCTCTGATGCTGGGAAATCACCTGGGAATGATGGAATGGTTGGGTTGGGAAAGACCTTAAAGCCCACCCAGTGCCATGGGCAGGGTCACCTTCCACTGTCCCAGGTCACTCCAGCCTGGCCTTGGACACTTCCAAGGATCCAGGGGCAGCCACAGCTTCTCTGGGAATTCCATTCCAGTCCACCACCACCCTCACTCCTTCCCAATCTCCCCTCCAGCCCTGCCTCTGGTTCTGGGAAGCCATTCCCTGTGTCCTGTCCCTCCATCCTTGTCCCCAGCCCCCTGCAGCTCTCCTGGAGCCCCTTCAGGCCCTGCCAGGGGCTCTGAGCTCTCCCTGGAGCTTTCTCCTGTCCAGGTGAGCCCCCCCAGCTCTCCCAGGCTGGCTCCAGCCCTGGAGCAGCGCCATGCCCTCCCCTGGGCTCTCTCCAGCAGCTGCATGGCTTTGATATTTTGGGGTCCCAGCGCTGGAGGTGCCTCCAGTGCTGGGCCCAGAGCTGACCCCAAACACCTTTCCAACAGAAAGGAGCTTAACACAGCCATTCTGAGAGGCTGTGTCCATGCCCTCCCCAAAATGTTGATTTCCAGAGGACGGGCCCAGAGCAGCCCACTAAAACTCTGTCACAATCCTCAGTTACAATCACCAACCTCGGCCTGGGGACAGAGCAAAGTAATTTGGTACAAAAGGGGTAGGAAAGACAAGTTTTTGGTTGTAGTGCCAGAGGAAAAAGGCTTCAAAGATGTTTCCTGACGTCCTGGCTGCTGCTCTGAGAGTGATGCTGCACTGCAGCTCGTAATGAAAACTGACAGTGCTGGTGCTTACACAACCTTACACATGTAACACCAGGCAACGTGTGGCAAAAAGCAGCATTTAAGGCACTAACAGGCTCAAAGTGAACTCTAACAGCAAGCACAGAGATCCCTCTGGAGATTTCTTGTGGGAAAATTACACTAAACCCCAGTATTGACATAAGGTTAAAAGATATTCTAAATCAATTGACATTTAAGGCTGCAGCAGTGTTAGCATGTCTGGAAAATGCAAAAACCTTGTTAACCCCCTTGTATCGGTCTTTAACTCGAAAATGCTGCCTCCAGTTGATACTTGGAAGGAGAAATGCAGTATAATCAGGAGGTTTTAACCTACTAAGAACCAGCCATGCAGCGCATTTTCATGTTAAACAGCACAGGTGGGAATCCCAAATTCCATAAACCAGCTGGGGATTTCTCCCTGCCTTTCCTTGCTCCTCCAGAGGAAGTTGGAAGGAGTCAAATGAGAAATCTGTTTTACAGTGTCACCCCAATATTTCTCATTTCTGTAGGCCCCCAGCAGTTTTCCTCTGGGGCTGCAGCACCTCCCTGCATCAGGAGCTGCTTCCCGTGGTGTTGAGGGTTTAAATTGTTTCCTGTTGCTTCCATCTGGGATGTGGTCACCGAGCTGTCTCTGCTGCTTCCACCCCACTAAACCCCATCATGGTTTAATGACCCTCCAGCCTCCCTCTCCTGGGAGCAGATGGTGAGCACACACACACAGATACACAACTCCATCAAATCTCCTCAAATCCATCCTTTATAGGCAGGGAAGTTCATCAGCCACCTAACCTCATTAGCTTCTCATGCCCCACTTGGAAAACTTCAGAGATCCTTCCAGAATTATTTGTAAAATCCCTGAGAGGTGAAGCAAATTCTAAACAAGTTGTATTTTTAACTGGTGCCCAGGAACTGAACCTGAACCCAACCTGTGCTAACCCCTGGGAGAGCCAGCACTATGTGCAGCCTTTTGCTCTTTAATAAATTAATTTTTTTTCCAAAGCTCAGCTTTGAAAAGAAAAAAAATCAAATAATCCTTTTAGAAACCATTCCCTCACTTTCAGGAAGACTGGACAAATAGTTGAACTTCACAGTTTAAGGGCTGTAGCACATCAACTCAGCATCCAAAAGCATCATAACAATTAGCATGTAACATATAACAAGCATCAGAACAATTCACAAGCCACATCCCCTGACTTTTTAGCTAAAAATAGCAGCTTTCTGCCCAAATCAGTGCACCTGTCAAGTTATGAAGATAAATGAAATTGTTTTTAGATACACACAGGACACAGCATCGTTTCAATTCCCACACTGCCTAAATTCCACAGTTCACAGCAATTTCTGCTCAGCTCTTTAACTCGTGAAGAATCATCAATGTAGCCTAATCCAGCCTGGTTTATGGCTTGAATTTCCTCTGTGGCTCTCCTTCCCTGCCCAAAGCAGAGAGCCCTGCAGGGGGTGCAGCTCCAGTGCAGGGGGTGCAGCTCCAGTGCAGGGGGTGCAGCTCCAGTGCTGGGGGTGCCGCTCCAGTGCTGGGGGTGCAGCTCCAGTGCTGGGGGTGCAGCTCCAGTGCAGGGGGTGCAGCTCCAGTGCAGGGGGTGCAGCTCCAGTGCAGGGGGTGCTGCTGACCCTGCACAGCTCAGCTGCTCTCCCCTCCTGCTCCCTCCAGTGTCACCAACACTCCCAGACAGTTGTGGGAGAAGCCAGAGGATTTTATGAACTGCAGCTGCCTGGTTTTACCAGCAGAGAATCCAGGGAGCTGCAGGTTTTATCCAGCAGGACACCAGCTCTGTTCTGTCACAATTTCCAGGACAGCAATATCTGTACTCAGGTCTGTGTTCCTGAGGAAAATCTCAGCTGGGACTTGAGCTTTGCCACAAATCTCACACAATAATCCATAAAGATGAAAGCTGCAGAGTGCCAGAGTAATTTTAGAACATCTCTCAGCACAAATGCAACATGACACGTGCACTCAGAGCTGTTTGTTGAGATGTAGCTCGTGTGGCTTTTCATTACTCTGATCCCCTCACTTTTCCCCTCACTGGCACCATTTCACCTGTAATCTGTGTTTATTTTGAAGGGTTTGGTACTCCCTGGGCTTGGCACAGCAGGTGTTTGCTTTGGAAAAAGCTTGAAACAACAACAGGCTGTGTTTTCCTGAGGGAAAAGGGCCCGGAAGGTGCCTGCCCTGCATCCCCGGAGCATCCCAGCTCCCAGGAACACACCCAGAGCTGACACAAACAACACTTCAGCACATCTGCAGCTCCAGGAGAGCTGCCAGGGGATGGGCTCATCAGCACTACAGCTAATTAGCTACCTGGCTTAGGAGGAACCGCAGGAAATAGAAAAAGCAGTGAGGATGCAGGCCTCAAGTTAAAAAGATACAAGAATGAGAACATAGAACAATAAAACTGTGGGTTTGTGCTGTGTAGAGTTAGGCCTTAGCAAGTAGAAAAATATGTTAAGCAAGATAACAGAAAAGTTTAATCATGAGTTATTTAAAAGGTTTAATTGTTTATGGAAGAGTATGAAAAGTTCCTGAGTAATAAGAAATACGAACCAAGCACCTATTGTTAGATAAAAGGTGCATGTGTAGTTTTAATGATTGGTTTATGCAGATGCCTGCAAGCTCTTAACAATTTGCTGTTTGTTAGAAAACTTTTAAAAGGCCTTGGAACACAGGGAATTCTCTCTTTGTAACACAGAGAACTCTGGCTGCTGTTGGTAGGGCCTGAGCTGTTGCCATCTCTCTCATCTCACCCTGCGCTGAGGCTGATGTTAAATAAATTAACATTTAAATAAAAGCTCGAAGAATGTCTCCTGGCAGTCCTGTCCCATTATTTGGTAAACCAGATCCAGCCAGGAACCTTGCATTAAACACATTTCACTGCCTGCAGCTCACAGAAGGATGATTTGGGCTCTACTGAAGCACAAGGTCCTGTCACTAAAGACATTTACCCAAATCTGTGAGGGCATCACCCCCACACCACCAAGCCCTCGTCTCCTAAAAGGGACACATCCTCTCCACATCCCTCACATTCACATGCTTTCACCATGTACTTCATGCACATCATTTCCCCTCACTGATACCCAAATCCTGCCCAGATCCTTCCTTTTCCACAGGCAAATCCCCCACACACCTCTGGAATGGCACCACTCATCACCGGGATCTGCTTTTTATTCTATTTTTTTTTTTTGCTTATACAGATATTTTTAAACACATTTAAGCATCAAAAAGCAGCTAAAGGCAATTAATTTCCTCTTAAGCATCTCTTCTCACTACAAACCACTGAGGTTTCATAATCCCTTCCACAGTAACTCACCAGTGCATGTGGCAGCTGTTCCCAAATTCCTCCCAGTGGCCTGACACTCTGATATTTCCCCACACACGACACATCCACATCCTCAGCACGAAGCTGCTCCTGTGCACTTCATTTGCCCGCAGCCCTCTTGGACCCAGACTGCCTTATTTACATTTCTTTTTGCAGAGCACTTCAATTCCCATCCCCTGATGCAGGGATTCCTTCTGGCAAGCCTTAAATTTGCCTTCCTTAGTCCATTTGCCAACTGCCTGGGACACTCAGCTTCTGTAAATTCTGCCCTCCCCTTGAAAACCTGCACTGCTGCATTTTATACCTGGCTATGAGACACTTTATTCCTTTGGTCTCCTCCTGATGCTTCTCTCTGGGTTTAAATCACCATTTTCCCATGCTCACATCCAGGCTGATAATGGTGCAGCCCCTTTGCTGTGTAAGGAAACTGCTTTATGGGTTTCTGGAGAGTATGGAGCTTTTAATTGTGGTAACAGAGCTCTAGCAAAGCTTCTCAGGGCAATAAATTCAGGCAAATCTTACCTGGGCTGCAGAGCTGGGCTCCCCCTGTAGCACTGGCACTGTGAACTGAGCCCTGCTGGGCTGAGCAGCCCAAATTCCTGATTTATCCCTGCTTCCAAGCCAAATGCACAACGCTGCTGAAGCCAGCAGGCAAAACTGCAGCTCAGGAATGAAGAGCTTCGAGAAATCCAAGCTCCCACCACGGCCCCAGAGCCTGGGTGGCTGGAGAGATGCAAAGATGCTTTCCTCCAAAATGAATGTACATTCCCAAGATGGAAAAAGCACCAGAGAAAAGGGCAGGTCCTGCTTCCTGGGAACCAGGTCTGGCTTGTTCAGCTCAGGTTATTGATACTCTGGAACCCAAAAGCAATAGGATTTTCATCGCTCTCATAAAAAATTTAACTATTTCATGGTTCAATATACGACACCCTCAAAGTTTAATCAGAAATGACATTACCAAAACTAAAGCAGGGAAAATCTGAGATGGAATCTGTTGCTCTCAGCAATAAAGGGCATCAAATGATGCACAATAAAGCATTTAAAGGATATTTAAAGGAAAATGCTGTTTTCTGCTATGTTCCTCAGGGGTTTAAGAATACCAGGGATTTCTTTATGAAATCGGTTAAGAAACCTTTAATTTAAGAATTTTTACAGCTCTGTGAGCATAAAGCTGATAATCTCCTGTTTTATTCTACCTGCTGGGGGCTCCTGTCCCCACCTCTCCCCTTTCCCATTGAAAAAGAAGAGAGATCGAGAGGGACTATTTACAAAAGCCTGGAATGACAGGAAAAGGGGGAATGAGTTCAGATGATGATGATTATTATTATTTCAGATATTAGAAAAAAAAAATCCTCCTGTGAGGTTAACGAGGCACAGGGTGCCCAGAGAAGCTGTGGCTGCCCCTGGAAGTGTCCAAGACCAGGCATAAAAATATTATTCAGCATAAAAATATTATTTCGGAAATTCACATTATAGTGGTCAAGTTTAGCTTAGTTGTTCTAGGAAAGTTTGGCAGTGGGGTCAAGTTGCAGCAAAAAAGATAAAAACCCCTCTTAATTTAAAAGCTTTGGACCTCTAAATGTAGAAGCAAGAGCTCAGTGTGAGCTTATTTGTTATTTTCAGGGAAAATATACATATATATTTAAATACAGAGATATTTATCATTTGAAAGGAAAATGTGTATATTTGTAGAAGCCTTACTGAGAAGCCTGGGTTTTGGTACCATGATTTCTGCTACCCCTGATCATTACAGAGACTCTGAAATTACAGCATTCCTAAGAAAATTAATTATTTCCATAAGCCTCCTACCACTGCTGCTCACTGGGGATGTCTTTTATTCTGAAATGAGGGCAAGTTTTGCTTCCCATGAGGGAAAAAACGCTGGAAACAAGAAACCTGCCCCTTCTGGCTCCCACTGAGAGCTTCCCAATCCCCCCCAGCCTGCCTGGGCAGGGCAGGATGCCCATTCCCGAGGCACAGGTGTGACATTCCATGGATATTCCATCATCCCTCCCTTATCCCACCCCTCAGACTCTGTGGAACATCACAAAGGTCACTGCTATGCTTTTCCTGGGGTGTTCTCCTCAGCCAGATCCAAGGAGAGCATTCCCTGTCCTCACCTTGGGACATTTCCATGCTGTTCTCCCCAGCCAGATCCAAGGAGAGCATTCCCTGTCCTCACCCTGGGACATTTCCATGCTCTCACCCCCAGCCAGATCCAAGGAGAGCATTCCCTGTCCTCACCCTGGGACATTTCCATGCTGTTCTCCCCAGCCAGATCCAAGGAGAGCACTCCCTGTCCTCACCCTGGGACATTTCAATGCTGTGCTTTTCTCTGCTTTCACCCAATGCCTGCCCAGGACAAAAACTGTCTGCAGAAAAATCATTTGCAGAATTTCCTGCCGCTTGTGCAGCTTCCCTGGTCCTCAAATCAAACTAATTCCAGCTCCAAGGTTTTGAGCTTTAGCCAGAAGAAGCCAAAATCCAGGGACAGAGCATTAAACCCAGCGTGGGACAGGCACATGAAACTGCAGAGTGGCACCACACAACGTCCCCAAAAATCCCTTGCCCTGAGCACCACCGTTACCAATCCTCAAGGTCAGCACAAGCACTCAGCAACTGCCAGGACTCGCAAAAACCAGGGCAAGACCCAAAATGTGAGGTTGTTTTTAGAGCTATTGACTGCTGCTCTTGGCCAGACAGGATCCAGGAGGCTGCAGGAAGTATCAGCACATGGATCAAGGGAGAAGGGAGCGCTGCAGCCCCCAGCCATTAAGTATTCTTGAGTATTTTTAAGAATAAAAACAAATACTTAAAGGTTTCAACCATTTATCCCACAACTCTGATTTCTGCTCTCATGACACTCCAAGGAACCAATGTGAAAAGTCCTCCTGGGCAAAGCACATCCTTCTCTGAACTCACTGCTCAGCATTTAAATGAAAGAAATTAACGTTAAAGCCACAAAGCTCAGAAGTTGGCCAGCACAGTGAAAGGCATCAGGCATTGCACTGTCCCACCCCTGCGTCCCAGCAACTCCAACGAAAGCTGCTCTCTCCACCAACAACTTCCATATTCTGCCAGAGAATGCAACAGCCAGAAAAATTCTACTTATGCCAGATAATTTTCCCTCTTTTTGTCCCTGCTGTACCTGGCTGAGCTGCTCCTGCTCTCTCCTGCAGAGTTTTATTGCTGCTGGGCTCGGCGGCGAGGCGGTGCCGTCCTGCACGAGATCTTTAATGCTGCAGAAACTCTCTGGTCTCGAGGAGGGGCAATGCCCTCAAAGAATCAATGCTGTGCTCTGAAAGGAAAGCTGAGCTCTGAGCAGAGGGTTCTGTCTCACCAGCAGCCAGGAGCAGGAGAGCCCCAGCAGCAGCCAGGGGAGGAGGGCTAGGCTGTCCAGGGATGCTCTGTGACCCAGCAGGACCCGTCTGGCTGCAAAAGGGGTGCAGGAGCTGCTGTCCCTGCCTTGTCCCTGCTGCTGTGGCCTCAGCTGGGATGTGCAGGAGGCTTCTCCCTGCCCTGCATCCCCGGGGAGCAGCAGGGTGCAGGAGGGAGGGAGCAGCACCTCCTGCCACGGGGAGCAGGCAGAACGCAGGATGAGCCCTGCTCATGGCCCCTCATCCTGTCCCCACAAAAGATGAGTGCAGAACCCCTGTAATTAAGCAGGATGCTGCCTGTGCTGAGGCTCTGCAGCCCTGCTGGAAGCAGGGGATGGAACTGAACCTTGCTTCCCTCTACCTAAACCTTTACCTCATCTGTCTGAACTTTGTGGAGCAGACTCTTCTGAGGTCTCCACTTCAAAGGCCCCAACAGAAAACATTTTCTCAGGATTTTCTTGCAGTGAGGGCAGCTGTACAGATATTTCCTCCTCCACCACCTGCAGGTTTATTGCTTTACACACATTTTATTTAAGCATCACGTTCACCAGTTGCTAAGGTCAGCGTGACAAACGCTTCATTGCCACTTTTACCTTTAATGAAACAGATTCTTTCCCCAGGGTCTTTGTGAGTCCTTGCGTCACCCCAGGAGTGACACAAAGCACTGGGAGTGTGGGGACTGAATTTCCACCAAACAGCTGCATCAGAGGGGGAGGAATGGGCAAGGAAGGGTCTGGAAGGGGACTTGCAGAAGGAAATGCCTGCAGGACTCATCCCCAGCGCAGAGGATGCCCAAGGACATGGATCCCAGACTCAGCACAGAGGAAATGGGAGCCATCCCTGCTCTAAGGAATCTCTTCCAGCCTTCAGCAAAAGCTATATTTACTTTATCAATACAGACTGGAATAAAGCAAAGCTACAGGGAAGGACTGGGGTGTGCTGGACAAACAGAACAACATCTCACTTCACACAGCACCCACAAGGGCTTGCCTGGCACTGCTGCATTTGAACTGCTTTGCAGTCAAGAGCAAAACGTATTTCAATTTTGTTCCCATGTCATTTAGATATTTCTGCATTTGGCTATTACAAAATAAAAATGATATGATTCCATTTTTAATGTAAAATTCCAAAATGGCAGCTTTTACAAAGATAACCACGCTCTTATTATAACTTTATGCAAATTGCCAGAGATCCAGTGAATTCAATTAAGTGAATTGAATTCCAATTTGCAGAGAAGCCTGGCCCAATAATTCAAAAACTGCATTTCTTGAACAGTTTTTAGTTGGCCAAGGCTTACAAATCTGTCATTTCTATTTGGACTATTGTTCCAGAGCTGTCAGCACACATATTTCATAGAAACCACGAGATGCCCACAAAAACAGGTTAATTAAGGAGTTCTCATACATCCCAGTCACATTAACAAACAGACCCCATGAGCAAACAAAAAGTGAAGCAAATGAAAACATCCTGGAGTATTTATTCCATAATAAAATGGAAATAAAGGCTTTAATTGCCTTCAAGTTCTATTCAGTCTTCATTTGCTTAGCAATTACACAGACTCAGATTTTATTGTTCCTCGGGTTGGACTCGCTGCGGTGCCCTGTGACTTGGATTTGTTTCTAAATGCTGGCAGTAATTAGCAAGCAGGATTCCTTCCAGCTCTGCCTGTCCCTGGTGGGATGGATCCCCCTGGAACCAGCCCAGCAAAGGCAGGAAAACTTGTAACTTTAAATGCTGTGATGTCTCAATGATTGCTTTAAGGTGGAACTCACGGCAATAAAGGAGATTTTATTGCAAAGAGAGCAGGGATTCATCATTAAATCTTTCCATATGTATAAAAACCATCACCAAGATGGGAACTGATGGATCCTGTGATAGAGAACACTGCGAGAAGAGGGAAAAAAACAGGAAAAAAACTGCATTGAGGGATGTAAAAGGAAGCACTGAAGCCACTGAACAAACCTCAGCAATCTCATCTAACAACGTTTTAAACCCCTAATTTTAAGGCTGGATAAAGCAATTGATGTTCCCAATCCTGGAGCATTGTGGCAATGCCTGGGAGGCTGAGTGGGAGACAGGAATTATTTATATTAACACAAACACAACAAAACTGGGGACAACTCTCCAGGAGCTGCTTCATCCTCTGGGCAGCATCACCCTGGCTGTGCTCCCTGCCACACCCCTCCTGTATAAAGCAAAATAATTCCTTTCCTAAAAGCAAAACCCTCCCCTAAAAGCAACTTTACACCCAGCAAACTTTGCCACAAGTGCCATGTTTGTCCAAATTCATGTTTTTCAGTTTTTGTCTCTCTGATCAAGGCTGGGTTTTCCTGGTGGGAGCAAATCAGCTTTGCAGTGACATTTCTGTCCTTGCCTGAAGGAGCCTGCACTCTCAGAGAGTCTGGGAGTGAGAAAATGGAAACAAAAATAATTAAGGAATCCAGGTGAGGAAAAGCTGATCCTGTGATTAATAAGTGACACCAATTTGGAACTTGGTGTATATCCAGTTGGAGCTCAACGATCTTTAAGGTCCCTTCCAACCCAAACCCTTCTGAGAGTCTGAAAAATAAGTGAGGAATAAGATGAGGAAAAAACCCAACGCTTCTGTGATTAATAAACTACACCAAGCATCACAATCTGTGGTTCTGCTTCTCAGGGCTTTTTTTAATGGCTTAACATCCTCCAGTCTGAGCTCACAGAAAACTGGGGTTTTTTTCACAAAAGTTCACCGTTTGGAGAGAAAATAACTTTTTTTTTTTTTTTTTTTTTTTTTTTTTTTTTTTTTTTTTTTTTTTGCGATAACAAGCTCCTTTATTTCTTGGGCACAAGCTAAGTCACCTCAACCAAAATGAGGGGGACAGTTTGGTGGGATCCCACTGCAGGACTTTTTTTTTTATTATTTTTTTTAATTTAGTCATCCATATTTGTGAATTTCATTTCATTTCTTATATGCCACCCCAGGGAATGACTCTGCTGCCCTCACACTGCACCTGCTCCAGCCTGCAAAAAATGGGAAGGTGAAGTAGTGAACAAAAAAAAAAAGAAAAAAGAAAAAAGAGGGTGAGGTGGTTACAGAAGCCAAAACTCTATTTTTATGGCAATAATAGATTTTAAATAAGATTTAGAAAGCAAAATACGTGGAAAAACATTGGACAACACCCTGGCAAAGCAGCACTTCCTTGGTGTGCATCCACCAGGGATCAGTGCAGGGAATACAGAGCACAAGTCAAGTGTCAGATTCCATTCCAGAACATTTGTTGTTGTTGTTGTTGTTGTGGATATGCCATTAAGGAATTACTTGCTAGGAGCAAAGTATCCAGGAAACCATTCAAAGTACAATCCTCAGTCTTTTATGATTCAGCTCAGTCGTTTCCAGTAAATAAGAGAAGTCAAGAATAACTTTAATTACTCAGCTTCAGCAATTTCTGCCATAAAAGATGAGAGCTATCAGCTCCAAGTATGTACTGCAGGAGTGAAAAACTCAGGCTGGAGATCCACAAAAAAGCACTTAGCTTCAGAAAAAGAAGGAAAATTACCCTATGTGTTATTTTAGACTGTATAAAGATGGCCATGGAAGGGCAGATTTATTCTCTCTTCCATCTTTGTTGACTTCCCAAATGGATCTCAGTCATCAAAGGCAGAGCAGGGATGCTCAGTGCAGCTCGTCCTCTTAATGCTGCCTGTATTTCTCTGCCATTAAAACCCCAACAAAACACATTCCTGAGATGATCACAAAATATTGAACTGTTGAGAGAGCTGGTTCATCACTCCAGCAAGCCAAACAGTGCAGTTTGTCAAACTGCAAATATCTCAGAGCAGAGAATGATCAGTGCCAAGGCAAGGCTGCACGCTCAGGAGCAGCCTCTGCAGGTCAGCAGATCCCAAAATGTGAAGGTGAATGATTTGTCCCTTTTCTGTTATTTATGGTGCCTTTTTACCCAAGAATCCCAAACTATCTGTTCCCAGGGATGGTGCCCACGCTCCATTCCTACAGCACAGTGACAGTCAGATGTTTCCATCATCCCAAAAAGCCACCTGCAGTGAAGCTGCTGTTGGAGCACGGGGATCAGGCAGGATTGCTGCTGCCTCCCACACCCCAGGGTTGTGTAGGGATGCTGAACTATTCCATGGTGACATCCTATGGAACCTCTTCTGCTCGCTTTTCCAAGGAAACAAGACCTGGATAAGGAATTGTTCTGCATCCCAGGTCATTGCTGACTGCAGTGTTTGAGGTGTGATTATAAATGTGCTGGCTGAGGTGGTATCCTGGATAATTTAACATTTTAACTGCCTCAGGTCTTTGAATTGCCAAAGTCCAGGAGGGAACTGCCCCTCCTCTGCTGAGCCAAGGGAGCCCCCAAAATTCCATGTCACGAACTGCCCCCCTGTGTTTTGGGGTCGTTCCTCAGGGACCAAAGCAGGATAAAAGGAGGTGACATCATTTTCCAAAGACCTCACCTGTCCCTATTTCCACAGCTCCTCTTTGCTGGGGAAAAATTCCTGGAAAGGCTGCCTGCTGTGTGTGCTCTGCAGAGGTGAAATCTGCAGGGACATTGTCCCTGAGCCCTGATCACCTCCTCTGGGAAGGAAAGTTCCCAGAAGGGTGGCTTGGAGAGCATCCACACCTGTAATTTTCCCACATAGCAACAAGTTTTGAGAAAAATTACAGAGTTTGGCTCCTGAAGCAAGTCCTGACAGCAGCTGGAGCTGCTTTTGTCATTGATTCAGACAACTCTCTCCTAGCACTCATAAAAATCCACAAATCTCCCACCCCCAGAAGTCATTAGAGATATTTAAAGGTCCTGAAATAAGTCAGATTGGCAGAAGTGAAACACGAATCCTCCTGTTACCCACAGAGAGAGAAATCCCTCAGACTGGTTTGCACATCCCTCACCTTTCTGAGCTTTCCTCTCCAGTGGCTAAAGGGAGAGGAAATAAAATAAATAAACACAATTCTGCTGATGAAATACATCACTGGAGTTGCAGCAAAACAACCTTTAATCACCCAGAGCACAAACTGGGCACTGCAGGATCTTGTGAAAAATTTTAGCATATAAAACACATATCAGCTCATAATTTCAATTTTATAAATATTTTTCCATGATCCATTTCTTTGTTTCCCTGTTTGCAGGATGGAGACACACATAACAAAACTAATTATGGTGCTAATTTGCATTGTAATACTGAGATTTCTAATGAAGGAACACATTCAGGGCTGATGAAAATGTTACAAAGTGCATGCTTGGGTCTCCTGATTTTATCCCAGTGGGGTGATGCAAAAACTGCAGGAATTAGAGCTGGAGAAGACATGAGGTAAATTGTGCTGAATTACTGAGATGGGATAGAGGGATATGACAGGATTTATCCTGCTGCACTTTTGATGAGCTGCAGGAATGTTGGACTATCCTGTGGGAAAGAAGAACAAGGAGTTGTCTTATTTTTTTACAAAAGTAAAAATTCAAATGCAGTAAATCTGTGGCCATTTCTCCAATCATTGCTCCCCAAATGCCTCAATTATCTCCAGCTCTGATGAATGCTCACTCCTAACCACCCTTTCCCTGGAAATATCCAAGCACCAGACCTGTCTCACCTCCTTGAGATAACATCCTCTGCTCCTGCACATCTCATCCTCCAAAAACTCTCTCCATTGTCATGTTCTGCTAATAATGTTTGCACTTTCTGCTCAGTTCTCCTCCCCTTTGTCCCAGGCTCTGCTGCTGGCCAGAGGGGCTGAACCCCTGGGAGATTAGGGGGGGGTTGCAGCTGGAGCTCAGGGGGGCTTTGCCCTGGGGATTTTTTATTGTTGATGGAAAAGGAGATGCCAGAGAGCCCCCAGCTGGAGCCTCAGAGCCCACAGAGCACTGGCAAAGCTGAGGAGAATGAAAAGTACTTTTTTTTTTTGCTGGAAACTGAACAGATTGAGGAACAATAAAGCATGAAATCCCACTTGGATTTCACCACTCACAGACATTCCCTGGAAGTGCCTTTTGAGATCCAGTACAACACAGCCATTTCTCACTTGTCCTACCTGGACACTTTGTTCTCAGAAAAGATTTTTGAGCCTTGGTCACTTTGCCTACAGCTGCTCTGTGGCAAAGCTGAAAGTCTCACCTTGAAGCTGATTCCCTGTGGAAGCATCAGTGCTTTAAACCTGATAACACAAAACCAGGCTATGAACAGATGCTCAAAACATTATTTAGGGGTGAAATGATGGTAATTCATGTCACAGGCTTAGGTCAAGCTTCACCTGCCTGGCTTTGAACCCCCTGAGCCAGGCCAGGATCAGCAGCTTTGGCTGCACAGCCACAGGCTCAGTGTGGATTTCTGGTCCCTCCAGGCTGCTCCTGTTGTGAATTTTCACAGCTTTTTTCCTGACTGCACTCACCCCCTGCCACCACCCACTCCCAGCCCCTCCAGAGCTCATCCTCCACTTTGCAGGTTGTCAAGTGACACCTCAGAGGCCCCAAGGAAAACAGTGGAGTTCTGATGGAAACCTTGGTGGGCAGCCAAGAACCAGCAATGCTCTGTGCTTCTGCAAAGGACAATGAGAATTAACCCCTTCCAGAGGCTCAGAAAGCTTCATAAAAGCTGGTTTAGATCTTGGCCTGTCCACAGATTCTCCAACCCAAAACAAAGTCTATTAATGCAGCCAAGAGTTACAATCAGAGCTGCTGCTACATGAAGGGCACGTAGCATGCTCTAATACTACACTGCAAAGCATTTAAAAGAGTTTTATTACATGCCTGAATGTCAAACACTGAGAAACCAGATTATTTCAGGTCAAACTGTGTCACCTCTGCCACCTGCCCGGCCCTGGACAGGGAGCACAGAGCCAGGGAGCTGCCAGCCCTTGGAACATCTGGAAAGCACATTTAGACCTGGATAAACTGAGGGACCAACACAAATCCCACCCAAACACAACCTGTGCTTGCACAAGGACAAAGCACAAAACATCTCCTTGTTTCTATTTGCTGCAGTGAGTAGAGGTCTCTTAATTTGATGTTCTACATCTAAAAGTAGAATTCAAAGATGCAAAGATGCAAAGTTAATGAATATTTTTCAGGAGCTGGTGAACATGTCAGAATCTCAGGACAGCAATTCCAGTTCATCAACTACCACTGGCTTATCCGAAAATAAGAATAAAAAACCAAGACCTCTGAAGAGGTTGCATCACATAAATAGATTATAGCTGATTTCCTCTTTATGATCCATTACCTGAAGGAAATACAGCCATTAATTTATGCCTGGGATGGAGAGAATTTGCAGTGATTCAATAAAACTCGACGGAATTGATAGTGTCATCTCTAGGAAGGAAAGAGGGAATTACCAGAGTATCAAATGCAAAGTACTCTGAAAAATATCAACAATGGTTGGAGGGAAGAGATTGCACCCAGGAAATGATGGCTAGGAGATTAAAAATTAATCTTAGAGACAAAAGAGACAACACTGTGCCTCGGCTTCCCTCTCTTTCTCATGCACCAAAATCTGAATTCTCTGGCATTTAAGTTTCTCAGGAGCAATCATTTTCCGTTCCCAGAGTGACAGTGACTCCTTATTTCAAACCACGTGAATTCCAAGCACCTTCAAGCTCTGGATTTCCAGCTGTCCACATCTTTATTTCCCTGCTCCCACCGACTTGGTAAGAGCACAACTCCCCTGCACAAAAACTGACACATTTCAGGCAGTTTCGCTGGAATTATCAGAACATTATCAGAACAACTTTTCAAGATTTTCCTAACTATCCTTCCCCTAGCATCAGGCAAAGTCTCTGACTGTCAAAATGTGGTTTATTAATAGGGAAAAAAAGCCATTAGGAACATTTAAGTTCATCAAGTGCCGAGTGTCCCCTCTGATAGGAGCAGGGCACACCTGCAATAATTACTGGAGAGAGATTAGCAATCTTTCCATGGCTCCGTGGAGTGTTGGTTTAGTTCATCCAAGTGCAGGGAATAGATTGAATTCCCTGCTGTTTTCTGCAGACAGCCAATTACAAACTACCTGCACACTTGATGCTCCTGACCTTGCCCAGAACAATATCGGAGCTGATGGACTGAGTCACTCTCAAAAAACCCAGACAGCTCCTCCCTCCCAAGAGCATTAGGAAGTTTACAGTGGGATTATTGTAATTAGCCTCTTAAACCTATACTATTTGCTTTAAATCCTTCTATCCCACACTCTGGCAGTACTGGAAACAAGGGAAAGTATCACAAATAATTTCCTTAAAATTCACCGAACAAAATCCTCAAAATCCCCCCCAAGACCCCCAAACAAACAAGAACAAAATACCCCAAAACAAAATAAAACCAACAACAACAAAAAAGGCAACAAAAAAAATTCCCATGCAAAGCAAAATTTACTCCTCACCAGCCAGAATTTGTAGCTTTCCCAAACAACCAAATTCACACTCAGTGCCAAATTAAGGCCTAATTTCAGTCTAAATTGGCCCAAAATATCCTCACTTCTCCCACCCCAGCTAAACATTGTTATTAATGCCTGATGCAGGCTGTGCTTCTGTTCCAAGCAGATGGGAGCTGTGTGGGCTGCTGGAATTTCTTTGAGCATATCATCCCCACAAGTCCTTCATTAGCTTTAGGACGGAGTATTTCAAGCCAGGCATTCAGAAAAAGCAGTCAAAGAAAACGTTGCTATTTCTGGTTTACACAGTTGGTGTGTTTTGTTTATAAAAATGAGCAGGAATAACTTTCTGTGGAAACATTCTCTCCTCGTTTTTCATTTCCCTCCCGTCAAAAGCCTTCTAAATGGAAGTTATTGCAGCTTTCATCATTTGGAACTTCCAGAATCCCTCAAGGTGAACGCAGAAAATTCATTTTCTGTTTAACATTACGTGACACTGCCTTTTGTGAACAGCATTTCCTAAAGAAGGCTGCCTAAAATAAATAAAAACAACACCAAAAAGTCCTTCAGCAGATGATCCAATTACACCTGAAGTTGTTGCAGTCAGGGTTTATGTAAAAATAGCTTCATGATCCCTTGTGAGGTTTCTTATATTCCTCAAAATCACACAGAGGAAGGAAGAGGATTATTTCCACATCCACATGTTGTGATTTTAGGGTTAATATTCCAAATTCTGTGCTCAAAACCTGCATTCTTTGTCCAGCAGAGGCAAGAGAGCAGGGCTAGGGCTCAGCACTGCTCTGTCCCCTGGACAAGGACATCCCAAAATCCTGGACAGGTGTGGCCAAGGTCCACAGGGTGCCTCACTCCACGTGCTGCTGGTGCCTGAAGTTTTCTCTTTGCTGCGTTCCAGGCTCTGCTGCCCAGGGTGCAGCTCTGAGCTCACAGGCAGGGTCACTCAGCTCTGCACACAGCAGGGACACAAAACAAATCCTTC